>JAKMXC010000282.1:0-71876 GCA_025328345.1 Colletotrichum sp. SAR11_59
GGTCAAAGTGCCCATATAGTGTTTCCAGAATTGTGCCCGCGTATGGGGTGAATTTTGCCGTAGTCTTTTTGCGGGGGGGCTGCGTCGTAACTACAAACTCAATAAAAGCGTTTGACCCGCTAAACAATGCCTTCCTACTGCCTGTGAATGATGTCTTGCCTGAGACCATGTTTCCTGGCTCACCTCAAACTCCACGGAGCCTGTGAGTCATCGTTTTGAAATGCTGTGGCTGACAATATTGGCGGAATGACGTAATTAACGTTGAGGATTTGGCCATCAGGTTGCGCCGCAAACTTTATCATCTCCACTGCACAGCTGTGGCTGGAAACACGACCGACACCAACATTTTCTAGCATATAAAATACCTGGAACCTTCCCTAATTCATCCATGCCTACCCTGTTTCTCGCTTCTCTTCCTCCGCATGTCTTCAGCAATACCCACTACCTATGCACCACCTTCGCCATTCACCGCCAAAATCTTCTTCCGCAACACTCATTTGATTTCAGATATGACGGTTCATTTATTTGATCTTCCGCGCGAGTTGCGGGATTTGATATACATTCAATACTTCCTGTGCGATGGCGGTTACATCTTGGATTTCAGCAGCAATAAGCTCAAATGTGCAGACGGCGCACGCATTGATCTGTCGTTGAGGCTTACGTGCAAGAAAATTGCAAATGAAACCAACGGTATAGCACTATCGTCTAACGATCTTAGGTTCGTGGCAGTTTGCCCTCAGGATGAGGAGCAACGTGAAACCGCTGGACGTTTTGGTCTGGCGATGAAGCGGCTGCACCAAACGCAAAGCTCGAAGCTGGACCAGATCTACCCGGATACCCTGAGTGTCCCCGATGATATTTGGAAGGAGATCTCGGCAATTGAGCCGAGGTTTGCGCCGTATGTTGATTTTCTCCGGCGTAGACCCAACGGCTGGCGCATCATGGAATTTTCGAATGGCACACGCCGTCGGATGCCATCTATCATTGAGAGACCTGAGATCGGCCATCCTGGAACCTGCGGAGAAACGCCGTCCGTCTTCCGCAAGTTTGTTCGTTCTGCACTAGAAATAATTTTAGCGAACAAACAAAGATTCGAACCGGAAGAGTTCTCTCGGTTCGAAAAGGCGGTGTTCGACTGGGACGAGGCCCGAATTGAGGGTATCGTCGGCATCGACCCCATTGCATGGGAGATCCCGACATCACAAAGTCTTGACCGGTACTTGCGCGATATGTGTCCCGTCACTGCTGCAGAAATCTCAAAACAATGGGAATCTCCTCACCGAGGGATCGACCTGAGGCCCATCAAACATCACTACTCAGCTGCGGCTACCGCCATACGGTTTTTATGCTCTCTGCCTAGGGACTCCCGCTTAAGCATTCGGAATATCATTCTCAACGAAGATCGAGCAGCTGTTGCATTTCCGGAAGCGCACGGCCTAGGTCTCATTCCATACTGCCAGGAAAACCCGCGCCTTCGCGTGGAACGCCGCGTCAGTATGTGGAGAACAGTCTTTCAGACCGAAACGGGCAGTTTTGTCTCTCCAGCGAGACCAAACGTTTATAACGATGGCCTTCTGGCGGGTCTGATCTCTCGTCCTGTGGCAGTCTGGATCTCGGAAGCCCTGGAACTTGAACCCGCCGGGATGCCGCCTGGCTCCTTCTCGTTAACCTTTGAGGGAGACCAAGCGTGCTCGGAGGTTTTCCGCACCGTTGTGCAACGCGACGCTGCGTGGCAAGCCGCAGTCGACTTATCTTTGGAAAGGCACATTCTCCCTTCATTGTCGTGGGTTACGAGGAGACTAGACGGATGGGCCAATCACGCAGCTGAGACCAAGTGGTACGTTCTTGAAGGCTTCCCGCAAGCAGTGCAAGATATTGTGGCGGGCAAGTCCATTGTCAAGTGCAACTTCGACGTGGGCGAGGCATGGGACGTGGAGAAACTGGTTGAAGAGAGGAAGAATTGGACAATGAGCGATTGGCAAGAGCGCTGGGAACGGGGTGGCGACGAACGCTTCAATCCCGACCCGCCGTCGCCGAATTATCTGCAGCTCCTTTGCGACAACAGCTTGGACACAAACTTACCGGTCATGTGAGGTGAGTTCTGCAGTTTGGACTCCAAGGGGAATCCGGAGTCTGTTGGACTGATTGTAACCAAGAGGTCGCTTCCGGACGATGTCGATAAACATATCGCAATACGAGAAGAGCAGATGTCTAGTTGTTAATGAACCGCCGAATTGAACCTATATTGAAACAAATGAGTGCGATTAGCCATTCTGCCGTCGATACCAAGCCGAACTTGGAAAGTTTCTACATGTACCTGACGGGGTCTTCTAGGAGCGGAATGATCTGGTGAAGCCGCCCTCCTCCCACAATCCGACGCAATGCAGCATTCGAGATGGGACGAACGCGATGTGTGAACGCAGTGTGCATGCAAAGCCTTCCCCGGAACCTCACTTCATTGCAGATTCTACACCGGTTTCGCCCTTGCAAGTCGCATGGCCTTCAACCATAAACGGGTCGGAGGACGAAAACAGTGCGACAGAGATGTCGTATCCCGCACTTATTCGTAGATGATGATAATCTTCGTCACATATACAAAAGCTTGAATTTCAGCGGCTGGACCGCCGCGTTTCGATGCAAAATGGCAACGAGTCCACCTCAAGACGAGTACTGCGATGAACCGCTGGGGAAAGAGAAGGCGGAGCATTGAAGCATGAGAGATCTGTTTTTGGTTGCAAGCTGAAAGAATCCCTAGTATGGGCACCGCAACTTGGTGGACGATGATTTCACAAGCGTCCGAGCGTGTGGCTCACAGTCTGAGCAGCAAGCATTCGAATGGGCATTCGATGAGCTTCAAGCTGCAAACCACGAGTAAAGATTAAAGTGCTCTTTCACACGCAGAGATGCTGATACTCAATTGAACAACCCCAGCGCCGTGACGTATGGGACGACCCCGCCGTCGGAAACCCGCCGCCGGCAGCACGGACCCGCATCGGGCGACTGTCCTCCACGACCCCGCCGTCTCCGGCATCCTGTCACCCCCTTGCATGACAGTGACTTATCGAGGCCGGTTTCCAGCGCCCCGAAGCGTCCCGGCATTTTAACCTCACCCTGTCGTCAACTTGATCTTTCATCCAAGGCTTCGCTTTGCACTTCACACGTTTCTCTACTTCACCAAGGCACTTGATTTAGCGGGATCCTTGCAATCAACCCACTCTCACAATGGGCGACCCCACGCCCCGCGACCAGCTCTCGAAGCGGGCAATCCCCTTCATGACCCTTGCCAACGGCCTGGAAGGTCTTCCCGGCGCAAAAGCTCGCACAGCATCCGTCTCTGACGACGCCATCTCCCGCTTCGCCCTCCCCGGGACAGCAGTCGTCACAGGCGGCACCGGCGCCATCGCCCTCTCCGTCGTGCGGGCAATGCTCCAGCACGGGCTCACCGGCCTCATGCTCCTCGACCTGAACGTCACATCCGCAGACGCAGTCAAGTCAATCGCGTCCTTGCGCGAGTCCTTCCCCGACGCCAAAATCGAGGCCCTATCCGTCGATGTCACGGACGAAGAGGGCGTCGGCAAGGCCATGGAGCGCGCTGCCGAGGCGCTGGGCGGGGTCGATTACCTGGTGTGCTTCGCCGGTGTCGTGGGCTGCGTGCACGCGCTGGAGATGCCCGCCGCGCAGTTCCGGAAGATTTTGGACATCAACACGACGGGCGCATTCATCTGCGCGCAGGCCGCTGCGAGGATCATGGTCCGGCAGGGGCGCGGCGGAAGGATTGTGTTCACGGCGAGTATCTCGGCGCACCGGGTTAATTTCCCGCAGCCGCAGTCGGCATACAACACGAGCAAGGGGGCGTTGTTGATGCTGAAGAGCAGTCTTGCGGCCGAGTGGGCCGGCTACGGGATCAACGTGAACAGCATCAGTCCGGGATACATGGACACCGTGCTGAACGAGGGCGAGGGACTGGCCGAGGCGAGAAAAATGTGGGCAGAGAGGAACCCGGCCGGCAGGATGGGCATGCCGGAAGAGGTTGCTGGGGTTGTTGTGATGCTTTGCTCAAAGGCAGGGAGCTATTTCAACGGAAGTGATCTGGTGGTTGACGGCGGAGGTGTTGTGTTCTAGAGCAGGGTCTGTAGATGGGTCAAAAGAAGGCAAGATCTGGACTTGGATGAATAAGTAGACAGACGTGCATTCGATTTGCATAGAATATTTCATATTCCCCGCTTTTTCTCAAATAAAGCCTTGAACCCGATTGTATGGATACCAAGTAGGCAGATGACAAACAAAAGATCTTGGGCTCATCTGAGCTCTTGTAGGATCAGAGAAATCAAGCAAACAGAACCAATTATTTGTGTCCTGGCGGTCACCTTGAGAAAGTAAATGTTGTCTGACTGTGTACATGCAATCTCTGACTGCAGATTGCACCCTTTTCTGCTGAGTTCTGCATGAGCACAACCAGCCTTTGTCTACCTGTTTGACACCTGCCTGCTTCTTCAGTGTTGCCTGTGAAGAATTGAAAACGGAAATTAGCGTTGAGACAAAGGTCGGTGATAGGCTTTGCGCACGACCCCACTTGAGATAAGGCACCTACCTCACCTTAGATAAGGCCAGTCGCGATCACGTGGTGTTATCGATACGGCTATCTTAGGGCACTTGAATTCTCGTACTGGGTCCCATCTTGACGTCGCCCTCCCGAAATTTGTTTCAGTGCCGGGTGCTGTTGCTCAAAGTTCAACGCGTCAACACCAGTATCCACACCACAACGCGTACACGATGAGCTCATACAGACCATCATACCCACCTCGGAGAGGTAATCGCGACAGCAATCGCAACCATGGCCGTGATCGCTACGATTCCCGCCAAAGCCACCAGGGTCCTCCCGGGGCTGGTGATAGCTGGCGCAATCCCTGGCCAGAGGACCGTGAGTATCGCCGCCGTTCCCGATCTCGATCACCACCGAGGCACTCCGGCCACTATGATTCTTACAGAGGAGGCGACACAGGCCGAAGATCCGGTGGCTATGATGGCTACAGACCCGACTCGCGACCCCCTCAGGGCGACTTCACTTTCCGCATGGACAAGCCCTCCGGTGTGGGCGACATCGGCGACTCTTACCGCCCTGGACAAGGTAATGCGCGACGAAACGGTCGCGGTCGCGGCCGCGGGGGTCCCTATGGCAGAGGTCGTGGTGGATATCAGAAAATCATTCCCGCCGAGCGCGAGCTTCTGAAGTCTCGCCGCGACGGCGTCGATGAGAATCTCGTCAATGACGCCGATGGCGGCGCCAAGTATCGCGACATAGATGAGCTTTCGGACGACGAAGAGGCCGACATGGACATCTCGGACAACTCTGACGAGGAATCGGGCGAGCCTTCCAACAAGCGCGTCCGCCGCGACGACAACGACGAAAGCGGCAACAGCGTGCCCAAGTGGTCCAACCCAGATCCGTACACCGCACTTCCCCCGCCCGACGCCGACAAGGAGCGCAAGAAGAAGGACATGGTCAAGATGATTCGCAAAGCTCGCGTCGACGACTCTGCTGCCGACAAGCTTGCTGCGAGCACCGAGGCCGAGGAGTTCATTTCCTTTGACATGGATGGTGGCGACGATGGCGAGGAGGAGGAAATCATTCTGCCTCCTTCCAAATCGCCGACTCCTCCCCCGCCCCCGCCGTCCCTTCCTGCTCCTCCTCCCCCCCCTCCTTCCCTGCCTGCCGCTGCTGTGTTCAGAGAGCCGCCTACTGCTCCCCGCCACGACCAGGTCTCCAACGGTCACTTCAACGCTTCTGCCGCTTCTACGGCGCCATCCACCTCCGCCAGCAACCGACCGGCGCTCCCTCCGAAGCCAGTCGTGGCCGACGACGCACTTGGCTCGCGCAAGCGCACTGTAGATGACCAGATCAAGCCACCCACCTACGGCCCTCTGAGGAAGGTGAACAAGATGCCCGTTGGTGGTGACATACTTCCCGAATGGCAAGTCACCAGACATGAGGACCCTACGCCCTGGATCAAGGCAGACCATTCCAAGTCGTCAGACATGAGCGTTTGGTGAGTTTGACAGTCCACCCCGACAGTCCCATACTGACCTGCCTAAGGCTGCACAAGGAAGTTGTGGATTTCTACGAAATGGTCAGGCCTCGTGAATTTGAGCATGCCATGCGCAGCCGACTCGTCGAAAAGCTTCGCAGGGCCTTGAGAACAAGTCGCAACTACAGAGACCACGATCTCGAG
The DNA here is from genome assembly GCA_025328345.1 of Colletotrichum sp. SAR11_59. NCBI lineage: Eukaryota > Fungi > Ascomycota > Sordariomycetes > Glomerellales > Glomerellaceae > Colletotrichum > Colletotrichum sp. SAR11_59. Next base: position 6,231 of record JAKMXC010000282.1, read on the forward strand.
CCGTTTGGATCATTCATGTCAGGTTTGTATCTTCCCACGGCCGACATGGACTTGGTCGTCTGTGCTAAGCGCTGGATTAACGGCGGTCCTTCGGAGTTCTTTGGTATGAAGCCCCTCAGAAACTTTGGCAAGTTCCTGTCAAGCTGTAGAATTTCCAACTACAGCACCATGGAGTTCATTGGTCACGCGAAGGTGCCCTTGGTCAAGTACATTGACACCCAAACCGGGTTGAGAGTCGACATCTCATTTGACCGTCTCGATGGTCCCCAAGCCATCAAGACATTTGCTGCGTGGAAGGAACAGTACCCGGCAATGCCTATCCTCGTCACCATGATCAAGCACTTCCTCGTCATGCGTGGCCTCAACGAGCCTGTCAACGGAGGCATCGGCAGTTTCACCGTCACTTGCATGGTCGTTAGCATGCTTCAGCTCATGCCCCAGGTTCAAAGCCGAAACCTCATCCCTGAGCATCACCTTGGTGAAATGCTCATGGAATTCTTCGATCTTTACGGAAACAGATTCGACTATACGAACACGGCTATCCGCCTGAACCCTCCCGGATACATGCACAAGGTACGTCCCTCGTCCGATGCATTAGCATGGTTCTAACACCCCCATCAGACCAAAGTTCCCGATGTCGTCTACAAGAATCGCGACCGACTCTCTGTGATTGACCCTAACAACCCTGCCAACGACATTTCGGGCGGCTCTAGCAACGCCGGCCGCATCTTGGGAGAGTTCCGTTACGCGTACCAGAGGCTACAGAAGAGAATGGCGGAGCTGTCGCAGCTTGGCTCCCGCGCCAGCCAGCCGACCAGCATCCTCGAGGCGATCTACGCCGGCAACTACTCATCGTTCCGCAACCAGCGCGCACACCTTCGCAGACTTCACGACCAGTGACTGAAGATGATGGCGCGATCGAGAGACGTGAACGATGGTTCGACATGTGATGTTCAAATTCGGCGGGCTTCTTCGAATGTTGTGGGGAGGACTTCTCAGGCTACAGGAACATTTGCTATACACACTGCGTTGCTTACACGGGGTACGGACAAGGCCTCCGTACAGAAAGTAGTACGGAGATGGAGTCAGGAGAGGCGGCTGTTTTCATCGATACCCCCGTTACCCTCAGCCCGACCGATCAGCGCCGGGCTAGAGACTTTCAGAGGTTTTTGCAGTTTCATTTTGACGAAACGAGTTGTATGATAACGGGGAAGTTGGCGGCATGGATTGACTTTACAGGCCCGGGTCTCTCTACGTCCTCTGGTACGGGCCGCCAACTCTTCACGGCATGGGCCAGCCCTAGTGGGCATTGAATCAAAGAAAGGACATTCTACATTAGAAAGCTAACCGATGCAGCGTTACCGGTCCCCATCGCGGGAGCGGTAGAACGCCAACGCCTGCGCTCCCTATTTCATACTGACGATTCACAGGACTGTTCTCGCAGCTTCTTTGGAAGCTTGCGCGGGCTCTTCGCGATGAGGCGGCCTGGGTCTCTGGCGACGGGGATCCGGTCCGGTGATGACTTGCAAACCTGGCGGCGTCCTTTCGGGGCGCCGCCGCTTTTCTCACTGCACTCTGCTGCCTTGTGCACGGATGTGGAGAGGAAATGGTCTCTGGACCTAGTGGGTTGTATGGTGCATGACATGAATGGGCGGCCATGGAAGACCTGGTTCAGCGATAGTGAACGACCGTCGCGATGAGGCTCAGGCATGTTATTTGGCTGTCCATAAGGCCAGTCGAGTATTGGACTTTCCCGGATGAGTCTTGCGACATGGAGACAAGTCACGTTTTGCCAGACACCGACCCCTGCACCGGTGCTATCTCGTCGCAGAGCTTCTTAGCATGCTATTCACGGGCAGGCGAAATGAGTAGGCTGTCTGCCGCTCAGCCCTGGGATGGCGCTGACGACAGCCAAGCCGCAAGCGAGACGAGCAAGAGGAGTGCTGACATGAGGAGGAGCCGGGAGTCCCTTGTCCGCCGAGTTCGCTGCCACTGATTCCCGACCGGGAGCTTGTTAGGGTAACGAGCTCAGGCAGGACATCTTCGACCTCGGCTTTCACTGGCTGACTTCGTTGGTCAGGCAGCTGCGAGGCTGTACCTTGACCATCAGGTTCCCCCGCGGAGCCAAGGGACAGCAAGCGGGGAGGTTCGCAGAGCCTGCAATCGGAGCGAAGCAGCGCCGAGATCACGTCGAAGAGGTTGCGGCTAGTTGACCAAGCAAGATGGAGACGAAGCAGATGGACCGTTTGCTTGGGACCGTTGGCGGGCGTGCATGGCAGCATTTGACAGATCGGGGTCCCGGCGACAGGCCGACGGGGGGGTTACATTGTCGAAAGCTTCTCGCTTTCGTGTTGCTTGCGGTAGGGCCTGTCGTGCCGGGGCATGGGCGTCGCACCGAATCGGCGCGAGAATGCACGGAATGAGGATGTCCTGTAGCTTGATAGCGACCAAGACGGAGATACTTGGAGCACGTAACTCGGACTTCGGGGTAACGTTGCAGCGCGGATTCCTCCAAGTATGAGAGGGCGCACAAGTGACCGAGGCGTGGGCAGGCCACCGCAAAGGTCTTCAGTTTTTCCTGCGCAGAGTGACGAGAAGAACTTTGTGAAATGAGTCGGGTCGTGAGGTGCAGTAGTGTAGACGACTTATCGATCTTCAGCAGACAGGTTGGTGATGGGGGGCCATCGGGTGGTGGGCCGTACTTCGGGTCGTCTGCGGCGTGCCTCGGCCGATGCCAGGGCAAAATCGTCTTCTTCGGCGCGATGGTTGAGGGTGGTCTGGGATTCCGGATCTCTCACCATGTCTGCCAAGAAGGACGTTGCAAATTTTTTCTCTCCCGTTGACCAGATGAATTCTGCACGGAAAAGCGTGGGCATGGGCAGCTGCGACGGGTTGAATGTTTTCTTCGCAAGCGGTCCATTCAAGGTGCGGAAGGCAGGCGAGCTTTCAGTGGGCTCATTTTAGGTAATGGAGCCTGAAGCGGCGACAGCCAATGGGTATCTCAGAAGAAAAGTCTGGGTTGACGTACATGGTATGGAGGACCCGTCTCGGAGATGTGGTCCGACAAATGGCCCGCAAAACAAGGACGGGAGGCAGGCGTTTGTGGGCCTCCCGGTCGAGCTCGGGGGGCATTCCCCCGCATGTGCTCCATCAAGCAGAGAGGTACCTTGTGTATTCATTCTGTGCAATACCTTGGGTGGTGGCATGAGATGTTTGGTGACTCTCCGTCAGGCAATGGATTTGTGAGGAAGCGATGGATTTGTCCTCTGCGAGCGTGTGGCACAGGAGTCACGAGGTGTGGACGCGGTCGTGTTCTCGGTGGATTGGGCGCGGTGTGCGGTCTGCGGTACAGGTTTTGCGATCTTGGCCGGGGCGGAGGGCTTCGATTCGATCGCGGCACAGCGGGTGGGTGGCTTGCAGGAGGGAGTTTGATGTGCAGTATTAGCTGCGGCATAACGGCGGCAGAGAAGCGGGCTGGCGCTGGTCGCCTACTGTTGATACCGCTTTGGGGGATGTCTTGGGAGGATGTAAGATGAGGCCAGTGGCTTGTGAAGGGAGCGAATGGGGAGGGGGAATGTCGAGTCACAGTGTGGGAATAGTAAATGGTTACAGTTACATGCCCGCAAAGACGAGAGAGGTGAGGAACGGGGAAGCAGGAGCCATGCGTGGAGCGCTGCTGCGGTTTTTGCCAAGAGGCTGGCTCTTCTGTCCAATTCTGCAGATCACGGGACAAGACACAGCGAAACGAAGGCGAAGGAAGGACACGCCGACGGTGGTACGACATCTGCTCGTCTTTGGCCTGCGGCCTGTCACCGCAGGAGCAGGCACCTTGAACGGCGTCTTTTCCTCGTGTCTTTCCCGTCCGGGTATCATTTGCCAAAGAGCTAGCTGCCTGTCAGTCAGTCTGTGCGGTCGTTTGGTTTGACTTATCTACAGTACCTTAACTTACCTTACTATTTTATGTGCCTTGCCTTATTGGTAGCATGTGTGTCTTTTTTGTGGCTGTTCACGTTTCCTTCGGGTGCGGGGAAAAGCGGCCGTGAGGATTGGCCCGTCGCACGAGGGAGGGTGAGTGTGGTGTCTGTGGAGGTACGTACCTGACATTGAAGGATCCAATGCCTGCACCGACTGAGGTGACTTGAGCTCTCTCCACTCCACTGTCTTTTCTGCGGGGCTCAATATTTTGGCGACATCACTAATAGCCAGACCACAACGAACGACACTGGACAGACCACACAAGGCAGACCAGGCTGCCTATCCTACCCTATGGATACGTACGTACGGTGAACGGCGGTACGCATCTTTGCAGCACCACCAACACGAGCACAGCATGAGACATTCAGGATCCAACAGCCCCCAAGGCTCACGGTTCAAGGCAACCAACACCGCCCGTGTGGCATTGGATCTGGCCGAGCTTTTCGTCTCGCTGCAATGTCGCTGCAAGCTCACGCCCTTGGCCTTGTTCTTGCTTGGCGGCACCATCGCCAATCGTCCCATGTCTTCGGCCACTCGCAGCCCCTTACCGCCAGCCCTCTGCTCCTCTCACACTTAGGTTTGCGACTCTGACGCTGCTGCCCTTCTCCGCACTTTGCCTCCCACACCCAATCCCAGTCCCCGGATCATCAATGGATGGCACTTTGGGGGGATCAGAGGTGAGGAGACGGGAGCTCCTGATTCCCCACGACGCACTCTGCCAGTGTTGGCTGTTCCCCGCCATGTTGGACCATCCTTCTCGAACCTCCTCGCCCGACTCCAAGGATTGATCATCACCCCCTCGCTTCCTCCACGCCTGCGTCCCATCCACCCTTGACCGATCGTATGTATACCACGGGACGGCCAATCCTCCACACCAACCTTGTCAACCCCATGCGCCAACTTTTGCATTCGGTCCGTCCAATCCATCGCCCAGGGGTTTCTCCTCTGCCGAGACTGTCCAGTCCAATGTCAGTCGACGCCGCATCCCGGTGCGACGGGGGTCGCGTCCTTTCCAGCTTGTGACTCGGAGCTCATTACATGAGACATCTGCACCGTCCCGTCTCTGCCTTGTTCCCCCCTGTCCTGCTTCCAGACTGCTACTTTAACTTTCGGACGCGCCCACCTGCGAGCCCTCTGGAAGAAAGCCACGAGGGTTCCCTTCATCAACTCAGTCCATCTCATCACACATACCGCAACCTGTCCTACATAGACTGGTACTCCGAATAGAATACAGCCGGATACACCTCACACAGACTCGCCACGCGCGGCCGTGAATATGTGGAAGTTTACCAACGTCTATGCCATTTGCGGTTTTGCCGCCATCGGTATGCTCCAACCTCGTTCTCACTTCTGCCAATTCTAACCATGCTCAGGTGGCGGACTTTTCGGCTTCGATATCAGCTCCATGAGTGGTGTTCTCGGGACCCAGGCATACAAGCGATACTTCAATGACCCCAAGGAATATGCCCAGGGTGGTATCACCGCCGCCATGCCCGCCGGCTCCCTCGTCGGCTCTCTCGTCTCCTCCTTCATCGCCGACAAGTACTCCAGAAAGATCGCGCTGCAATTCTCCTGCTTACTCTGGATCCTTGGCGCCATTCTCCAGTGCGCTTCCGTCAACGTCGCCATGCTCTGCGTCGGCCGTGTCATTGCAGGAATGTGCGTTGGTATTGCCTCATCCATCGTGCCCGTGTATCAGTCAGAGATTGCTCCCAAGGAGATCCGGTAAGCCCCCAAAACCACTGGGAACTTGAGGGAAGTCACGCTAACGAACTTGCAGTGGTCGCGTAAGCTCTTGACGAGGTTCTCTTTCTACCTACGGTCATGCTAACGCTTCTTTAGGTGGTGAGTTTGCAACAATGGGCCATCACTTGGGGTATCCTCATTCAGTACTTCATCCAATACGGTGCTGCCTCGGGTATCGGGGGAGGCCCCAACGACCCAGATCAGCCAACCGCAGCTTTCCGCATTCCTTGGGGCGTGCAAATGGTGCCTGCCATCATCCTGTTCTTTGGTCTCTTTTTCTGCCCCTACAGTCCTCGCTGGCTCGCCGCTCACGACCGCTGGGACGAGGCGATCAAAGTCCTCGCGAGCCTCCACGGGCATGGCGACGTGAACCACCCCAAGGTCCTTGCTCAGTACCAAGAAATTGAGGAGGCTCTCCGCTTCGAGCGCGAGGAGAAGATCAACAGCTTCAAGGCGCTTGTAGCCCCCCGCATGTACAAACGTGTGCTCCTGGGTATGAGCATCCAAATGTGGTCCCAATTGAGCGGAATGAACATTATGATGTGTAAGTTGACAGTCGCTGCTTCAAAGTAGGAAGATGAGAAACTGACCTCCAATAGACTATATCGTCTACATCATGCAAGGCGCCAACATGGGTAACCCGCTCATGACCGCCTCCATCCAATACGTCATCAACGTCGCCCTCACCCTACCGGCCATCCTCTTCATGGACAGGATTGGCCGTCGTCCGCTCCTCGTTGGCGGAGCTTTCATGATGATGACCTGGTTGTTCATCTCCGGCGCGCTGCAGCAGTACTACGGCCAGGCCAACGTTGGCGACCTGGTCACCACCGAGAACGAGTCTGTATCCTGGATCATCGTCGATAACCACTCCGTCTCAGCCGCCGTCGTCTCCTGCTCGTACCTCTTCGTTGCCACGTTCGCCACCACCTGGGGTCCCGTTTCATGGACTTACCCGGCCGAGATTTTCCCCAGCAAAATTCGCGCCAAGGCCGTCTCTCTTGCGACCTCCACCAACTGGTTCTGGAACATGGTCCTGGCGTTTGCTGTGCCGCCCCTGTTGTGGAACATTGTAAGTTCACGGTTAAAGCTACCCGGAAGACGAATGCTAACCCATCTGCACAGAACTACAAGATGTATTACATCTTCGCCACCTTTAACGCCTGCGCCTTCCTCCACACTGCCTTCTTCGCGCCCGAGACCAAGGTTCGTATGCTTGTTCGCAATTCGATCTACTGGACACTAACAGCTAAAATAGGGCTTCACCCTCGAGGAGATGGACGACGTCTTCAACTCCGGCCTCCCCGCCTGGAAGACCCACAAGAAGAAGTCCCGCCTCGACGAGCTCGAGAACGAGATCGCCACCGGAAACCTCAAGGTCGCCCGCCCCCACGGCGCCATCGAGACAGAGGACGTCGCTCACGAGACCGAGAAGAAGGGTACCGGCGCTGTTTGAAGACGCAAGTCGTCTACTTGCTATATATAATATTTACGCGGTGAATGTCTCAGGGGATGATTATGAAGAAAATAGGGGGAGATGGCGAAGGATCGATGAGGAGGTGGATAGGATCGATGACTTTGGCAAAGATACCACTGTAATGCGCTCAAAAGGACGGTCTGGGTTTCGCTTACTTTCATAAGTTTACCAAACATAATATGAAGTCAATGGTACTTCAGCGGCTTGCGGGCCGCAGAGCTGTTAACCATTTCGGACTGCCACCAAATGGCTCACTAGTCTAGCAACAGGGACCTCTGATGCACCGTCTGCCTACCAAGGCTGAACGTCCGTTGTACACAATCTGACGCCGTCGACTCAGCGGAGTTCTTGCTTCACACAATGACGATCTCTCATTTGCGGTGGGGGTGCACTACTATGAGATCTCCCAAAACCATCCCTTGGTTGAATCTCAAAGCACAAGATCCGCAATTCTTCCACACGCGCTCAATTTCCATCCGGCAGAACAGGAGATAGAGTTGGGGATGTGCAAACATACAGTATTCATGTGGTCTACTTTTGTTTGGGCTGCATTTGATACATCTTGCTGCATTCCTCCAGGGTGAAGTACATATCACGAAGCTAGACTAATAACATGTGGTGGTATTCCTTGCGCAACAATGCGACTTATTTTCCGCATGTATCAGAACCCGTCCGCAATCCCATCGGCTTCCTCCCGCGCCCTGCGTTCCCCGTCCGCCGCCCACCACCACCGATGCGACTCGTCATGGCCCTCCGCACCATCGTCTTCACAACAATCCCAGGGCTTGGGGCTGAGGATGTAATGGACGTTCTTGACCTCCTCGTCCCTCCAGATGACGTCGTGCACGCCCCGCCACCGCAGCGTCTTCAGCGCGTTATACACATACGGCAACCCGACCCACCGCCCCCGGAACAGCTCCGCAAGTAGGTCCTGGTCGGGAAACACCCACTCCGCAGGCGCGTTCTCGACGCGCGCCGCTATCGCGCCGAAGTGCGCCGCGGAGGGGACCACGACGAGGAGGCCGCTGTTCAGCAGGCCGAGCGGCCGCGGGGCGCGGTCCGCGCCGTCGGTCTGGGCCGCGGCGGGGTCCGCGTGGTGCGCCGTGAACGGGCAGCTGGCCGGGACCCAGGCCGGCGGGTAGTGCGGCTTTTTGAGCGGGTTGCAGGTGCACGCGTGGCCGGCGGCGAAGACCTTTGTGCCGGCGGTGCTGCTGGCGGCGGCGGCGGGGTTCAGGGGCGGGTGCGTCATCAGCTCGTCCATGTTCCTGCGCACGAGCATGTCGCAGTCGAGGAGGACGACGCGGGCGTACGCGGTGAGGGAGAAGACGGTTAGTTTGGTCCAGGTGTCTTCGAAGCGCGGCTCGCGCGTGTAGTCTCTGGTGCCCGCGGGGCGGAGGCGCGGGACCCGGTGGAGGGGGATGCCACGGGCGGCGATGGCGGCGCGGCCCGCCTCGGGGAAGGAGTCTGTGTGCAGGGCGATGAAGGGGTAGGCTGTGTTTGAGGAGACGAGGGAATGGTGCAGGGTGAGGAGCCCGGGGAGGTAGCTCATGCTTGTGATGAGACTGGCCCAGACTAAGACGGAGTCAGCGTGGTGAGGCTCGGGGCTTGGACTGAGAATCATACCTTTGTCTGATTGGACAACTCTTTCGACTTGTGACATTTCTTCAATCATGGATCTCGCCCTGGGTTGGAGTAATTTCTGACGGCAAAGATGAAAGCATACATGAGCATCGTATGTCGTATATGTATCCGAGTTGTTCGTCCCTTGCTTCGGGAGCCTCGCATTGGGCGGTGGAGCACAGATGGACCTTTCGGCGGTTCGTTACGTTAGCTACGCGTCGTGGAACGAACACAGGGCCACTCTCGGCAGCGTAAAGCCGATGAAATGTCTGCAGTCCTGATTCCATCCGTAGCTAGTAGTTCTGCATCGCTGAGACACTTTAGTTTCCTACTTCCTGTTTCGATGACACTTGCATAGCCGAGCCCGCGTCTTTCCGCCGGCCAAAATCACACGACATCAGAGCGTCGGATGGCTCAAAGATATGAAAGCACTGAATTGTTAAGTGCAGGCTTCTAAATTGCTCTCGCAGATGCAACACTGCATCGGGAAGCCACTAGTGTCAAGGTGCAGATGATGACCCACTGTGGTCTTTGCCGGTTGAGGGTTGGGCTTGGGGAAATTCTTTGATGCCATTATCTCCAGGCGAACAACTTTAGTGAAATACTTCAGGCCTCGTGAATTCGTTATCCGGATAGACGTTCTCGCCCATGGACATCGTGCCATCTTCATGAACAAGTAGGTTGCCCTTTCCAATGTCGACGGTACCTTCTTCGCCATCTTCATTGCACTCGTTTTGTGGAAAATAATAGTAAGAATTCAGCTTCCGAATCCCCGGATACCAGTACTGCGACCAGGGCCTCATCTTGCGTTGACTTCCCACCGCAAAATCTTCAAGCAACGCCGCAAAGTCGCGATAGGGTATCATCTCAGCAAACCAAGCAGTCCACATAACGACTCCCCACTCGAGCTTGCGAAAAGCGTCGACGCTGCCGTATACCTCTTCGACGACCCGGCGGAGCATGCCTTTCTCTCCCTCCAGCAGAGGGTCAAAAACCTCGAAGAAGGCTGCCTTCGCCTCCGCGACAAACTTCGGCTCAACCAACAGAACATACCCATCGTGGCTGGTGTCCTGGCTTATCCTGACTGAGCGGCGGATCATGGGCCATTCGATGGAAGGATGAAACCAGTGGTGGTCGGGGAGGAGCTCAAGCTGGATGTGAACAGGCCAGTAGGTGCTGTCAGCGAGCCCAACATCGGCGATCGGGCACAAAAGCCGGATCAGCTGTGTCTCGTTCCACCAAATCGGACCCATGCCGTTCGTGGCCCGCAGGAAGGCTCTGTACTGCTCCGGCAAAGGGGCCGCGAGCTCAAGCTTTTGTTCAAGGTCCGCGATTTCCTGATGAGACGGGACGGGACGCCGCAGCAGCGTCTCTGGCCTTGTGATCTTGTCCTCGTCCCTCTCCATCGCGCCCGCATCGGCGGCGATTTCCTCCTCCGAGTTGTGCTCGGGCCAGTACGGCGCGTTTGCCCTCGTGTTTTCGTCGATTGCCCGCACAAGCTCTGCAACGGTGGCGCCGGCGTATGGTCGGGTCGGGCCGGTCTCGAGTCTTTTGGTGAGCAGGTCGCAGCCTGTTTGGGCCACTCTGCGGATGTGGTCGACATCGAGGTCGAGTTCTTTGACGAGGGTGTTGGTGGTGGTCGTGCTGTGCTCGAACCAGCCCCTCTGCCACAGCCGCCTCATACAGCCAAGCATGGGCAACTGGTCCTGCGCATAATGGTTCTCGGCAGTGGCCTTGCCCCACGAGTCGATATAGTTGAGGTTGTACTGGTGCGCATCTTCTGGGTCTTTGATTTCCTCGCTCGAGATCTCTTTCTCCGCATCCTCGTCATCGTCCAGGAAAAACTCATCAACCACTTCATCTTCATCCTGTTTCTCCTCGTTGTCTTCTGGAATTTGCTCCCCTCCATCATTCTCTTGTCTTGTGTCTCCATGTCCTTGTCGATTTTGCGGAAAAGTGAGCCGCACAGCAAGATCAAGAGTCAAAGCGCGCCCTGTGGACTTGACAACCTGGTTCATCGACCACGGCGCCAACATCCGCTCCCAGAGGAGCCAAAACTGTCTCAAGCGTTGCGGAATTGGCCCATGGGGGCTCGCCCTGTTCATACCCTTACTGCCCATTTCAGAAACAAGTTGAAGCGTCTCGTCGTCCTCACGCCACGTATGGCCGAACCTGTTGCAGACGCATAGACGCGCATACCGCTCCAAGGCATCCAGAGTGGTTTCTTCCACATCTGGACTCACATCTGAATCGTCACTTTCCAGCGGCTCGGGTCCCGGAGACGCCCACGCCGGCCAGGAGCCGGTTTTCTCCCAAGCGAATGCGAACACGGCTCGTGTGAACGGGTCCGGTCTTGGCGGGGGAACACTGATCGCGTACTTTTCTGTATCCCCCTTGGCAAGATAGCACGACTTGTCGTAATCTTCGGAATACTTTTCGGGGCCAAGTTCGTAGAGGTCGAATGGCGGAATCCCATGCGAATGGAGAATTTCCAACAGACGTGTGCCTTCAGTCACTAGGCCAAGTACCGCCAGACTCACGGCTGTCTCGCGAACACGCTCAACGACGAGGCACAGAAACCGCTCTTGTGCGATCTCAGTTGGGTCGACGAGGTGCCGTGTGAAGTAGTCGATTTTCTCCTCATCGTCAATATCAGTCCTCTCAGACATTTTGAGCCGCGTCAAGACACTAGCAAATGACAAAGGCGAATAACGAAAACTGAGGGAACGGGGTGAAAGTACAACCTATCTACCTAATTTCCCCTCAATTCAGATTGACTCTAGCCATGCAAGAATGACGTCAGCGGTATTTTGGTGGACAATTTCCCGAAAAAAGATGCAGTGAATGCTGACAGACATTCAGCTCGGGCAGCTGTGCGTTTGCGCAGCAGCCATTTTATTGGCGTGCGCTTTCTTGAAGACATAGCAAGGCCCGAGTTGAGAGCGACGAACTGCCGAAGCCTTCACTGCAAAGCCAAGAGATGTGTTAATTTCGACTGCGTCTCAAAACTCATGAAGGCTTTGAGGAATACACTCGACTTCTTGTGCCCACTAGAACAATATCGTGCAAAAAGCAGCCAGCATCTCGTTCTCACAGGAATACATGATGCGGATCGGTCCCCCTCAAGGATGGGAAAGCGGTCAAGGAACGGCTGCCTGGAGCCTTGTAACGGAATCAGAGAGAAAAAGCAACGGCTTTGAGAGAAGCGAAGGTGGGAGCCGATCTTGGCGCCTTTTTAGGAAATGAGCACCACCAAATCCAGCTTAGCTACCATCAGCAGCCTCAGTTGCCAAGGGCCCCCGTAAGGCTGATTTGGGAAAGGTTGACAACATTGACGCCATTCTCGACCACTTTGGACTCCAGCGCGATGTTGTTTCAGGGACTCCACGCTTGGAAAGCCGCCGTCTATCGCATGGCCGAGCGGGCCTTGTCTGACATGCATTGCCAGCCCGCTCCATGTTGCTATCATTGGCCACCGGGGCAAGGAGCTTGTTCGCTCTAGTGGAGTTGAAGGATTCAAGACTCTCAATTGTGGCGCAGGGGAGCTGGTTTTCTATTCCCTAATTCGGCGCTGGCATAGCGATCCTCTGCTTTGTGGCTGCCTAGCGCCCGCCATCCCACGGATGCTTCGCTCTCTTATTTGGGTGTCTCGTCCCTTTTCGAGTGAGACCTTTCATCTTTCTGTGTTCCTGGGTTGGCACATCAGACGCATCTAATCTTTCAATATTGCCGGTGTAGTGGTTATGAATTTCCCATGATCATCGGACGGAGACGTATTTGAGTCATCGACAAAGACACCTCAATAGTGAACTATGGATTCATCGCACGGGAGTTCCCCGGCCCCCAACTACGGCCAACCACACGATAGCGATGGCGCATACGTCGAGAATGGTCTGCACCCCGTCGAGCAAACCGACAAGATCGTCAACAATGCCTACTACGTCTCATACGACCAGTACAAGCCGGGTGCCTTTATCAGCGGATCAAGGCTATGTAGCCCCGATCGACACATCTCGGCCCACGAAGAAGAGGATATGCGGCATCAGCAGTGGTGTTTTCATCTTGCTGTGTCTGCTGGCCTTTTTCATTGCGATTCTGGTCGTGGTCGCCGGTGTCTTCGGCAGCATGCTCGCGAAGCAATCCGCCGAGATTCTTGATCTGAAGAGCACATCACCAACAAAGTTTGTTTTACAGCTCTCCCAGGATGTATCAAGAGAGGATGCACTGACATAACGGTACCCAGAACAAGCGATGCCGACGCGAATGGTTCATCGACCGCTACCGCCGCAGCAGCAACGACGACATGGGTGACGGTCACCGATTGGGATTTCATTGGCTGTTATGAGGATGGCGACGAGCGCGTTTTTTCCGGAAACATCAGCGTCATCCAAAACCAAACGAACAAGCTGTGCGCGTTGGCCTGCGATGGCTTTGACTACTTTGGGACCCAGTACGGGGACCAGTGTTACTGCTCGAAGACGCCACCTAAGACCGCTGCTCCGGCATGGAACTGCGACATGCATTGCGCCGGCGCACCGAACTCGGAAATCTGCGGAGGCTACTATTTTCTCAGCGCCTGGAAGAAGAAGAGTTCATGAGGCCCCCCAAGCGTATCAGGATGGGCACTTTGAACATGGAGGAAGGCCAGGGCCAATGATCTGTGCATGATTTGCTTCATCAGCATGGCCTGGAGTTCAGGATGTTTCTTTGTTATTTGAAATACCCATTGGATGAATCAGAATTATCAGACAAATACAACTATCTCCAAGAGATAATCATATTTTCTGTCTCACAAGACACCCTTGACTATGTCCATAGCGGAGGGAATTGAGCAATGAGGGCGAGAGGTGGGGCAAGGATCTTGATCGCAAACAACGGCATCTTTTCCAACACCCAGCAATGGATACAAACAACCATGGCCGGTTGGCCCAATGGCAAGGCGTCTGACTACGATTCATCGTGAAATCAGGAGATTCTGGGTTCGACCCCCAGGCTGGTCATATTTTTGATCCTGTTGGCTATTTTTGGTGCGGGAAGAGTTTGTTGCGTGCGGGTCCGACCTACATGGGTCCCGGGGCCAGGGCATTGGTCCTTAGTCGGTACTCCGACCCGGGATAGCTGGCTTTCAACATGTTACCAGAGTTGCTTTTCCGCGAAAAGACGCAAGTTCTAGTTGGAGGCGATGGGATCTTGGCGCAGCCTTTTCTGACAGGATTACCCAGATGTCTGGTCCGTGTTTTCTTCAGCATAGCATGCGTATTTCGACGAGAGCAATCTCATTGCACTTACTTACATCCCTCTGGTTCGTAGTGATATGATGCCCCCCGGTCATTCGCAACACGATTGACATATCAAATTCCCAGATTTCATAAAGCCTCCTTCGTGACTTTAATCCCATGGCAATGATCGCCCCAAGCATAGATCATACGCCGATAAACATGAGATGAACACGTTCAAGAGAGCCGGCATCATCGGCTCCGAGGACCCACATATTCGGCGTGGTGCAAACCGAAAAAATTTCACCGAAAAGGTACGTACCGAACGACCCCCAAGACAACTCCAGGCAGCCGGATTTCACTTCAGCTCAGTCGCCAACAACTCACCCGGGCGAGGAGCCATGTCCTCCACTCCTCCGCCGCCCCCCTCGGCGTCCATCTATGCGGACCTCACTCTCATTATCACAACATCACCAACGCCATCTGCCCCCTCGACAGAACTTCTCGATACCGTCTTTGAGTCCGTTCGCCAACACTGCGCGGACCTGCTGTCTTGTCGCATCATCGTTGTGTTCGATACGTACGACCGCATTGGCACGGTATCCAGACTGAAGAAGGGCGTGGTGACGGAAGAGGGCGCACAGCAGTATGATGTCTACAAGAAAAATGTCAAGACCCTCGTTCTTGGAGCCTACGGACACTCGTCGGATGAAGAGCTGGCGCAGGAGCAAGGCGAGGCGGAGTACGGATTCGACGGGAGAGCAGCTCTGAACCTCACACCATTCACAGTCAACAGCACACAAGACGACAAGGTCGCGTTCGTCGAACCCGCAGAGAGACTTGGCTTCGGTCTTGCTGTGCGAACAGCCCTCAGGATCACCACAACGCCGTACGTCTGGGTTCACCAACATGATTGGACGCTGGTGGCGGATATCCCGATCGCGCCGATGTTGGACGTCATGAAGGCTACCGACGAGGACCTGGAGGCGCCGGTGAAGTACATCTGCCTTGCCTCAGTGCGGATGCTGGAGTACGCCAACTCAGCCCATGCCCATGACTACCCCGCCCTGAGAGCGTTGACGAAGAAGCTCAAGCGGGACTTCACCCACCCGTCACATCCAAACTCCACCGTGCCGCTGACACCAATGTTCTTTTGGCATGATAAGCCACATATCGCATCCACCAAGCATTATCTCTCCCGGGTATTTCCAACAAGACTGGCGATCCCGAAGGGTGCATTCATCGAAGATGTCATCGGGCAACGTGCAAGAACACAGATGAAAGAGCAGAGCATGTGGGCTAAATGGGCTTGCTGGCTGTATTACCCCGATGAAGGGAAACAACTGTGTTTGAAGCACTTGGATGGAAGGAGATGGAGAGGTGTGGAGGCCGAGAAGGTTCAGGGGGCGAGGTGGAGAGAAATTAGAGGTGTGAAAGAAGACAAGCAAGAATGATTGTTAACAGTGAGACTCCATGATACCCAGTGAGGTCATGGATTGGGTTGTTCCGGCTAGATTCTGGCCTGACGGATCCCTGCAGCCTCATAGCGTTCTAATGGATGGAGGTTGTTTCCCACGTCTCTGGCGAGGAGTTGCGGCCCTGCAACAGTTCGGCAGATATCATCGTTCAAGTGGGCTACGAAGCTCAGAAAGAAGCTGGCATCGGCATCTTAGCTTTCTTCAATCTATCAATCGAGGTAGGCTTGGGACACCCGCGGGAAAGCGGGCGATTCTACCCTCAGATTTGAGGTCCAGCTAGGCCGTGTGGAGGAATTCGCGGTCAGTGGCGGGCTTCCGCTTGATCTGGCCATGATTTTGACTACAAAAGGCCCCTCAAGAGCGGGCGTGCCAAGATATTTAGGCGGCCAGAATGTGTTGCACTGTTGAAACAACAACCCAGCTGGGCGCCTATCTGGCCGGGCGCGATGAAAGGCCATTTATCGGCTCAGAGATCACGAGTTTCCGTAAAGAGACTCTAAATTGGCGGCAACTTGCCTACGCACGCACAGAGAAGCGGGGGAGCCAGTATCCTAGTGCAATCCTACTTAATCATGGTGGCAACCTTGACAGTCACAACGCTTATGTCAGGTTCTACGAGTTCTGACTACGAGCCCTGGATAGGCCTGGTTAGGTCATAATCCATCAAGACCTTCTTAATCAGGCATGGCCTTGCGTCGCTGCGGCTGAGATATTGACAAAAGTACCTCATCCTTCAGCCATCTCACAGAGCTGTATGCCAGTCAAGGCTGACTTGCAGTGATTTAAGTCTTGGATTATCCAATGAGAACCCGCGCTGAAATCTCGGGCAATATAGAGCCATACTTCCGGTTCATCGTATGTCTTGAAGAGGAAGCTCAGTGTGTCGCCTCAGACGGCCAAGCAATGGCTTTGTCCTTGCTTGGTGCCAACATTCAGCAATGCACCTTAATTACTTTGCTCATGGGGATTATGGGGCCTGTTAGAAATAGACATAAATAACGGTCCGCTCCTGTTGCCATTTCTCCAGATAATCACAACATCATTAACCACATAAAACACCTCCAAAAAGCAATCGAAATCACCTCGCAGACGGCATCATGAAGTTTTCTATCATCACCCTCGTGGCAACCCTCGCCTTCGCCACCGCTGCTCCCAGCGAAGTTGTTGCTAGACAGTGCTCTTGCCACAAGGTAGGCGACGAGTGGATCTGCAGCGGACGGCTCTGTCCAAAGGACTTCGTACCCGAACCGGCCATGGTCCAGAGAGATGCCGAGCTCGTAGCTCGGCAGTGCTCCTGCAAAAAGGTTGGCAATGAATGGATTTGCAGTGGACGACTTTGCCCATGAGAGATCGTACAATGTGAGTTTGGCAGCCTCGGACAAGCGAAGAAAGTTGCCAGTCTATTCCTCCAGCACTATGGCTGACCCTTTCATTAGAAGACTCTGTCAACAGGGCTGCTATGACAAATGAGAATAATAGCAAGCTTTCAATTAAGGTTGGAACTTAAGATTAGTCCTCAATTAAATGGCAGCAATTGATTGGATCTAGCGTGAGATCTATAATAATATGACAATACAAGGCAGCCAGGCCTTTCTAAATTGAGCATGATAAAATGGAGCAGCATCAACGCATGCTCTCATTAGGGTATTAGGTGAAGTCACACCTCGGGCTACAAACCTGCATGCCAAAGCCTACCTTTGAAATTGTTTAAAGTTTCATGCTTTTTCTTATAACGCCGAATAATCGTAAATGTGAGAACATTTGATGCAAAATCGCCCTCCTTGAGTGATGCTGTAGGTAACATCGCACAAAGAAGGCTGTGTGGCCCAGCTTGCTGCGAGGCAGTGTGCAAACTCCCATAATGGCCTTCCAATCTGTTGCTTGTGGTTTAAGTAAACCAGCGGAGCGAACTTACGGAACAGTATCCTTCTTCCCTTTTAACTTTTCCTTCGCAGTTTGCCGCCTGGAGGCGCACCTTCTTACGGAATAGTATAATGTCTGCCATATTGCCTGTGTACCTAAATACTAGTGTTACGAATCACGACGATAGTAGTAACGATAATGATACTGACGATAACGACGATAACAACGCTGGCAGTAATAACGATGGTAGTAGAACGACAGCGGCTATAGTAGAGCGGTGTAAGGCGTTCTATTACCACGGGAAAAGTAGTCGCTCTAGCACAGGAAAAACAGGCGGTCCCCTCTAGAATTGTGGATTACAGGCGGACTTGTGACCTCGTACAGGACTCCGAGAATCACGAGGGCCGCTTAGGAAAGCCAAATAAGTATCTGAAACCCAGTAATACAATGATGCTTGACCTTACCATGAGCAGTCATCTCGTTCAATCGTTGAACGAGGAATTGCTTTGTCTCAGATAAGACTCGCCTCACACAATGACACCATCGCACCAACACATGAACCCTGCATCGGCGGAAAACCGTCCACGCTGCGCGGGTTCATCCGACCGGCCAAAACGGACGTCACAACCACCGGTCACAGACGCCAGACCCCCACGGTTCTGCCATGCCAGGAATACCGGAATCCACAATCTGGACCTGCAGCGGTGGATCTGGGTTATGTGAGTTGAGAGCGATTGCCGAATCGGCACTTGGGCGGACTCGCGTGGCGGGGCGCCCCAAGTCTATGACGGCGTTCTCGTTTCACCGCACCGGTGTTTTGGCGGTCGGTCCAGCTGGTCGGCGCGGACAATTGGCAACTCTAAGTTGTCCGAAGATTCGCAATTGTCCGGAGCTCGACCACGGAGATACGACACGGTCAGCGTCCTGAAAATGGGATGACGGTAGTAATAAATCTTTACAAAACTGATGAGAATCTCACTGTTGATGAAGGTGCAAGAAGTGACTGCTTGAGTTCGCACCAATACTGACCGACGAATAACGCACAAAAAGCTTTAACATGGCATCGAACACAAATTCCCACAAAAGAACCCTGGCCATTTTCGGCGCAACCGGCCGCACGGGCAGCGAATCCCTGAAGGCCCTCCTCGCGAACCCCTCCAACCCGTTCGACCTCAAAGTCTATGTGCGCTCCAAGGATAAGCTGGTTTCCATGTTCCCTTCCTTCAGGACGGACCACAGCGTAGAAATAGTCGAAGGCCAAGTCACCGACGTCTCTCGCGTGAAGGGATTTCTAGACGGCGCCGACACGATCATTTGCGCCCTCGGCGAGAACGAAAACAGGCCTGGCATCCGCGTGCTCGCCGATGCGTCGCGCACTATCGTTACCGCCCTGAAGCAGCTGAAAGACGGGTCTGGATCGTCAGCATGGAAGAAGCCGCGCGTGTTGCTGTTATCGTCAGCGACTTGGAACGAGCGCTTTGAGGCGCAACAGCCGGCGTTGATCAGCTGGCTGGTCAAGAATGCGTTCTACTACCCCTACCAGGATCTTCTCAACGCGCACAGGACGTTCAAAGAGGCAGAGAAGGAAGACGCGCTGTCATTGTTGTTGGTGCAACCGCCAGCCATCATTGAAGAGGATGGAAGCGGGCATCACATCGGTGTCGAGTCGTTTGGCATGACGGTGTCGTATGCCGACCTTGGCGCGGGCTTCGCGGAGCTGGCCACGGAAGACCGGTACCGGGAACTCAAGGCAATCGGGGTCTGGTCCGAAAGATCAAAAGAGGGATTTCGCAGGTACGGGCCAGAGGTCTTGTCGCGTATGGTGATAGGATTGCTTGCGAGCTTTGTGCCTGGATTCTTGTTCATCAAAGCTCTGTTCAACAAGGTGTTTGGTTAGGGAAAAATGCGGGTAAGCAAGTGAAAATTAGCCTGTCGCTGACTTTTGTTTCCATTATTGATGCCATTGTTATGTACATATGCTCTAATAGATGACGACAATTCTTTTCTGGGTATCTTTTTAGACACGTTGCACAGCCAGAGCTCCCTTGAAGATCGAGTGGACAAGACCCGGCTTCGGTCCGGTGCGCCGCGATGTACTAAGGGAAAGGGCATCGTTGTTGCGCAGGGCGTCAGCTCGCTCATGCTCGGGTAGATCTAGGCTTTCAAGTTCACGGAGCTTCCATACGCGGAGAGACCAGACTTTGCTAGAGTTAGCAATGAAAGCCTACGTAATACTCGGAAAGGTCTACAACTTACGTGAGATAAAGGCGGCAATGTACATGAAACCAACAAAGATCTCGACCCCGAGGTAAGCATCGATGCCCGAGCCCTTGATGGTAAGAGCGATAGGCTCTGCAAAGGTGGCTGGGAGGACAAGGATCATCCAAAATATGGACAGTGCTGAGAATCAAATGTTAGCTTTGCGAATCGGAGAATATGGCGGGTGTTGACTGCTTACCGGAAGGCAGGAGCTGTATTCCCACCACTTCGGCGCCGACGGGGGTGACCGTCGCCCAAATACAACCAGCGAAGGCGCCAAAGAGTGCGTACACGATGGTGCCTGCAAAATACCTCCCGGCAAAGATCCAGACAAACAGAGTAGCCAGCGCGGCGACAAGGGTGCCCAAGCCACCAACGTTGATGCGACCGACGCGATCGCTAATGAGGCCGATGATGGGTCGACCAATGCCTTGTGACACTGCCTTCTGTTAGTACGCCTGCTCGGATGATGGGTGCATGCTCAACTCACGTTGGAACATGGCCGAGGCGATGGATCCTTGGCTCGCAGTAAACCCAACCGTCTCAGCGAAGTCGGCCAAAGAGAAGACGACAATGACGTATGCGAAGAGGGAGAAGAAACCCCACGACATGAACAGCCAGAACTCAGTCCTCTTGAACAGGTCTTTGTGGAATGCGGCATGGACACTTCCGAGAGCCTTATTGCGGTCCCGCATCAGAACGCAGCATATGCCATTGACAATGAAAGACAGAATGGCGAGGATGCGGAATGCCCACGGTAGGCCGATGTTGTGGATCATAGCAGTGGACGACAGGGAGTAAATCAACCCGCCGAGACCCGAGCCGGCACTACCAATGGCGAACGCGAATGACCGGCGAACGATGAACCATTGTGGGATGACGCCGACGGTCGCATTGAAGGTGAATCCCATACCGACACCGAAGCCGATACCTTGCGACAACAGGAGATGCCATATTTGCGTCGTGAAGGATGCGCCGATGAGAGCGGCGCTGAAGTCAAGTTAGAGTTGATGACGGACGGTGAGGATACAGAGCACCTACGATTGAACCGTAACACCGATCGCGACCGTCGGTCTCGTTCCGATTCGTGGGATGAACCAGGTCACAATGGGGGCGACAAGAAGGGCTGTGGGCCGGATGTCAGTAAGCGGCTCGGCGCGGACGCGGGGTCGGTGTGAGATTTCGACTCACCGACGGAGAAGGACAGGCCGCCGACGAAGGCCAGAGTGATCGGGCTGGCGCCGGGGAAGGCCCCGGAATTGAGATAGTAGGCGAGGAAGACCGCATATGACTGTGGCTCGTCAGCTATATGAGATTTGAGTCACCGGGCGGGAGTCACACTCACTGAGTTCAGACCCCAAGTGTGTGCATTGATGAGAAAGACGCAGGCGACTACGACCCTAATTCTCATGTCAGCGTCATGCACTAAATGAGGACTGCGGTGTTGAGACTTACCATCCATAGCCGCCTTCTTTGAATTCTACCTCTTCGCTTGTGCGCGGGCTGCTGGTCTGGCTCGGCGAAGTGTCATTTCGCTTCTCACTCTCCGCTGCCCTGGAAACGCTGTCAGGCATCTGTACCACGCCGCCGTGGTCGTTGTCCTGAATACTTAGGGGTTCAGATCGAGAAGGCATACCGGGTAGCGACAAACAACCAGACCGCTCGTTGTCAAAACGCTCTCTTCTCTCTGGCAGAGGAAATGCAACGGGCAAGTTGTGGGAGGCGGACAGCAGGACCGCGTTGATTGACTCGGGACGTCAGGGTGCTGGTGACACAGCAAAATAGACTGAGAATTCGGCACGAGGTCGGACTCGGCAAGCCGTATACAGAAGGCATTCGCGGGGGATCAATTTTGACGAAGCGAGTTTTCGACGCCAGTTCCCGACCCGAGGCGCGTTTTGGATTTTTCGTTTGCGCCGGGAATAGTGTGGAGACAACTCGGCGCGGTGTCTAGAGAAAAAGGCGAGATTGACGGTGATGGGGGACGCAACTGTGGGCTAGACCGGATACAGATGCCGCGGATCGATGTGTAATGGATTCTTCTCATTGGTCTTGTCGAGTTTCCCCTTCACGCTGGGCAACCTGGACGGCTCCGGTGGTCTGGACCGGAGGGTTTCTGCTTTTATCCGTCAAGTACCCCTGAACAAACAC
Source organism: Colletotrichum sp. SAR11_59 (assembly GCA_025328345.1). Classification (NCBI taxonomy): domain Eukaryota; kingdom Fungi; phylum Ascomycota; class Sordariomycetes; order Glomerellales; family Glomerellaceae; genus Colletotrichum; species Colletotrichum sp. SAR11_59. The sequence continues at coordinate 28,016 of JAKMXC010000282.1, forward strand.
GCGGAACACGCCCTGCGGATGCCATTGACGAGTCCTCTTCGTTCTATGGCCGCATTTACCCAGCATTTGCAGGACATCATATGCGACCATTCTGCGGATTGTTTGCGCAACGCCAAGCGGCTCTGTGCTGTTAGCTTCGGAGACCAACGCCGAATAGACGCGACTTCGCGACTGTGACGGTAATTTCCACGTCTTTCCGGCCGGTTTCGGCGGCTAGGGACCGGAGGCGGCCCGGTTCCTGGTCCGTGTTGTCATTGACTCGAAGAAACTCGGGGCCTTTTCCGCTTCGGCGATAAGACAGACTTCGGATATAGCGTGGTCGCTCTATGTTTAGTCGTTTCCTCTACTTTTGCGGGAGAAGAGACTGAATGAGTATTGAGTAAGGAGTGAGAGTTTCTGAAGACCTTTTATTGTCTATCTTTGAAATTTCGGAAGAAAAAACCAACAAGTACAGGATGGGTTGAGTCTTCGAGAAGCCTGTCTTGCTCGCCAATGTTACAATGAGCGTCTGTAAGCATGTTCCTAGATCAAAGGAGTGTGGTTCCAAGAAAAGCAACTCCCGAATAAAACCCAATGACATCGAATCATCATATTTGTCCATCAATGTAAATATTCGAGGACAACACTGTCGAGCCTAGCCACGCTGGCAACCCTCCCGTAGAGAAACTCAAAAGTGACTTGGACGTGGTTATTCTGAGGGGTGTAGTCCACAGTGACTTCCTTCCAAACTCCCCATCCAGGGGCGTCCCGTGCATCGATTGTCCTCTTGGGCTGTCCGTCAATCATCACCCCGATAAAGCCAGCGTCCATATTGTCGAACCAAACCCAGAAGCTCAGCTTGCAAGGAACGTTTCTCTGCACGGAAACCCGTGGGCTTTTGATCCTGGTACTGGTGACAGGTTCCTGGAGAGGCCTGTCTGCTAGTAGCTTCGACTCAAATGAAGTTGTTCCAGAGTGGGCCGACGCTGAGGTGAGACCAGCCTTGACATTTGGGTCAAGAACCTCGATCGTCCACGGGGCAATGCTGCACTCAAAGTCGCCGTTGGTCAACAGACCGCCGTAGGCCGCACAGGGAGTCGACGTCGGCGTCGGAACGGGACATGTGGGGCCGCATGCACAGGCAGAGATGTAACGAGCGGGGGCCGTGCCGCAAGCTGACGTCGCGCGAGTCGGGAAGTTGGTGGCAGTGATTCCGTTGGCTGTTATTGTGGCACAGAATGCCGAGGCAGAAGAAACTGCTGTCGGAGATGGACAAGGGAACAAAGCTCGATAGCAACTTCAAATGAAAAACTTTATCAGTAATCAATCGAATAACCGGACATTTCACTTACTTGTCGGCATTGCACTTGGCCAATGTGGTCGCAGCTCTGCAACCCAAAGTGAGGACGCTCAGAGCGATGGACACAGATCGTGAGACGTACATGGCAGGCCCAGAAAGGTTTGACAGTTGACTAATTTTATTGAGGACAAGGATAGCCTATTGTTCAGCATATAGCAAAATGGAGATAAACATCATTGTTTATATACTTTGATGCCTCTCCCGTGGTTCAAGTTCGCCTTGGGCAAGTTGGTTCCAGTTGCCTGGTATTTCTAACCGATGGAACCTCAAAAGTAAGATGGCGACTGATCTCTCCGAACACGAGTTCAGCTCTCAGTAAGGGGTGTGTCTCAGTCGGGTGGCTGCATCTCAGCCGTTGTTACCTGGCGAATAGGAATACAAGACTTCGGCAGTAGTTTGAAGCCACTCTGTTGCGCGCGATCCGGGGTGTAGAGGTGCGCGAGGTGAGCTGGGGGAGGGGGCGCACTGGTCGTCTGGTCCTTACTTGTATGCGGCAGGAAGAAAAGCAGAGACACATGAGCAGGTGGCCATCGGGGTGTTCATGTCTTTCCCGAAGGAATCCGCACCGATGGCAGCAAGCGCGACAGAACATTCCCACGGAAGCTGCAGGAAACCCAGTGGAATACTGGACTTACCAGGGGCTCTGGGTTGTACTCGCACAGAAGTCTTCTTTCCAGATATGCTACTTGGATCATCACCGCCCGCCGGAAGGCGTGTCGTGGACAGCGGCCCAACCTACTGTATCCATCGCAGACTCTTCGTGAGAAGCAGCGCCGACTGACACTCCTGCCACGCAAATGCAGATTGCATTCCCTTCCTGTCTCTGCCACCGTGCGAGGGCTTTTCGTCGAGCTGGTTAAAGTGCAATTTCTGATGTTCGGGTTCGAAGCATCCATGATGTAAAGCATTTGATCCAGTTTTGCCATATACGGGCCACCCGCACACACCGGTCAACCAAGCTTTGCATGAAGTCAAAACTCAGCTCCACCTTTTGGTACTAACATCGACCCCATAAATGGCGTCTGGAAAAATCTCAGAAAAAGTACAAAAGCCACGACCCGCCTCGTTTTCCCCAAAAGCGAATGTCCCCTCAGGAGCTTGATCTTATCAAGGATCAGATTGCCAGCAGCCGACTGGATCGATATCTTCACTGGGGACACATACTGTGTTGGGGATTTCCCGCAAGATTATCACTTATGAAGAGCATTTCTGTGGCCAAGTGGAAGGAATGAAGCACTCCGGTGACTGGAAAGGAGAGGAAGCTGTGAGTTATCCGGCTCCTTCTGTCGCGATGTTACGAGGGATCGTGGGTGGTTCCACTCCCCAGAAAAGAACACAGAAGGACCGAGGTTGGTATCTTCCCTTGGATGCACAGAGTGCTTCCAATGAAATGCCATCGAATCTTTTGAGCTTCCAGCAACCCTTCCAGAAAACGGTGATGACGAATGGATTTTGAGAGCGGCATCCCTGGAGGGTTTACGTTAGACTCCAGACCATGGTTCTGAGTTTTTGAGTATTGCTTGGACTGTCAACAGATCTTCGGGGTTCAAAGAAAATGCCAACGGCATGAGCTTCAAGATAAGCTTTTCCATGGCTGCAGACCCTTTGAAGCCATCTCCGCGTGAGTTACGCGGAGACATCATTGACCTAGATACAACTATGAGACGCAGATGCATGGCATAGGAGCCGCCTGTAAATAGGTTTTTGCGGAAGCGAGTTATCGTCAGTATAGGAATATGACCCTTGTTAACAAACGCTACTTTGGGGACCACACCGCCTCTCACCTAATCAGCTTCCAACACACCATGCGCTTTCATCACACTGCATACGTACCGAACAAACAATTAGTTGGGGTTCATTCATCATCAATAGGCAAGTGGACTAAGCATGCGTCGCTTGCTAGACGCAGTTCGAGGTCGGAAGAAGCCGCGCAGCGACCAGGAAATTGACTATTCGGAGCTGCCACCACCACCTCTTCCTCTTCTTCCTGCTGAGCGGCCCCGGCCCATCACACCTCCTGCCACCGCTACCGCCGCTACTGCAGACACCATCGTCGCCGCGCTCGGCACCTTCGCCCTCCTGTCGCCGGAGCTGCGCCGGCGCGTGCTCGTGGCCGCCTTCGGCGAGTGCACACTGCACCTAGACTTGCGGCCGGCCCCGCGCGGGCAACAACCGAGCCCCCCGACGGTCCACGGAGTCGCGCACGAGCACGGCTGCGGGGCGGCGCCTCTCAGCTGGTCCCGCATTGTCGCGGCCTCGGCCGCCGCGGGCGAGACGCTCGGGATGACCACCCTCTCGCTGTCTGAGGGCTACAAGACCAAGAAGAAGATAGGACCGGAGTGAGGGTGGGAGTGGCGCTGGTACGGCTGCGTGTGTCACCGTGTGATCCCCCGCGGGTCGCCCGTGGACCGCCTCATCAGAGCCCGCGGCCGTGACCCGTATGCCTGGTCGCACCGCGACGGCTGCCTCGAGGGCGACGCCATGTTGTGCGAGCTGTGGCCGCGAGGTCCCGCCGTGGACGGCATGGCGTTCCCAGAAAGGGGCACCTGCGACTGCGAGGTCGGCGCCCTGGGCTGGCTAGGCGCGTGCCGCCAGGCCTACGTCGAGGGCGTCGAGATGCTCTACGCGACCAACACGTTCTTCATCCAAAGCCGGGACCTGCTGGAGGTGCTGATCTTCCCCCCGGACGACGGCAGACGCCTGTTGCTCCCGCACCGCCTGGCCCAGATACGGTCGCTCGAGCTGCGGTGCGAATTCCTGCTCTTCGGGGATTTCACTCTGCCGTTCATTGCGCGCGCCAGCGACAAGGACAGGATGCGGCTGCTCCCAGACCTGGCCGGCCTGGTGGTCTCTTTCCCGAACCTGCGCTCCCTCATCGTCACCTTCCCGAAGATTCTCGACAATGAACGGCACGCGGACCCGGACGCTCGCCTGCCCGATGTCGATCGCTTGCTGCTACGGCCGCTTGCCCTCGCGTTTGCGCACCTCGCGCCGCAGCAGGAAAAGCACATCATGGTGGAGCTGCCGTCGAACGTGTTTCGCGACATCAGAGGTATCGGCCACAGAAAAGGTCTCGGCCTCGAACAGGAGCAGCGAGGAGACGAGTGGGGCGATGGCAGGGGCCTTTGGCTGCGGTATGCCATCGATGGCTCGCTTTACTACTACATCAAGGAAGGGCAGGAGAGTGAAATCTATCGGCCGTGAGTTCTGGTCATTGAAGTAGGCCCTGCAGGCACGGCGAAATCGGGCGGGTCCGTCGACGTGGGCTTAGGCATCCAAGTGAAATAGATTTTCAGGGTGGGAATCGCTCCAAACACTTACCAGCGTGTACGGCCACATGTTCTCCATAACCTTTCCAATCAGAAAGGCAGCAAAGGTACCAGAGCGGTTGTTTCTACCTAATTTAGTCGTGTGGATCATACCATGGATGCGAAAATCCAGCGATTCGTCAACTTATAACACTGAATACGATTATGCTGTCATTAAGCGCTTGTCAGCTTCCGTGGTACTCATCTCGTGATGGCTCTCTGGTGCAACTGTGACCTATGTCCAGAATGTTTCGCCCGACGCCCGGTGCATGCTGCCTTCCGCTTCTTCCTCAGCGCCATCTTCGTATTAGCTTCCGCGTAAAGATGTTGCACCTGGCGATCCAACCCCAAATTTGATTCTGGGGATGCGGGGTATGACCCCTGCCCGCATCAGAGGTCCAGTCTGATTGCGTTAGACCAATGGGTAGATGAGGGACATCGGGATTTCCATAACCAACTCTTCGATCGCCGTCAAATTCATTGAAAGGTGCTTTCAATTACCCCTTGTGACTACTTTCTCTGTTCAGGCATTTCAAGCGCTTGTCATACGAGCTGTCAGGATGGGACATATAAATTGCTGCTATCACAACGATGGCTGTAGATTTCAAGCCAGTAGCCAGGGTTCGTTGATAACATAGACTACATGAAGATGGCTCGTTTTCAGCTCTTTTACCTAGCACTCATCCCACTCATCTCTGGATATGCTCGATCTCAACAGATTACCGCCAATGACTTGACAAGGTTGCCTCAGTTTCCCCACAAGCCCAGGACGTTCATTCTGACGGATATCCTCAATGAGCCCGATGACCAAATGTCAATGGTACGCTATCTGGCTTACTCAAATGAGTTCGATACCAAGGGCCTTGTTGCTACAACCTCCGTCAGCTTGCCAAACGAAACGCACCCAGAGGCTATCGAGCTTATTATTAGAGCCTATGGTAAAGTTGTACACAATTTAAACAAGCATGTGCACCCCAATGAAACGTTCAGTCCTGCCGAAGATCTTTTGAAACTCGTGAGGTCAGGCCCAGTGGTAAATGACTTTCTCCCTTCCTGGTGGCTATAAATGGCTTCTAATCAAGTTGCTTTTCCCAGGTTTATGGGCGACAAGCTCTCAACGAGTCGCTAAGCGACGGTGCCAAATTGCTGGTCCAAACGCTTGAGGCGGGCTCAGACCCGTTGTTCGTCTCCATTTGGGGCGGAGCCAACACCCTGGCGCAGGCGCTGCAGTTCATCAGCACAGAGAGAACCCCCAATGAAGCAGCTGAGCTTCGGTCTCGGCTCCGCGTCTACTCAATCTCGGATCAGGACGACGCTGGGCCGTGGATCCGGGTCAAATGGCCAGATGTCACGTACATCGTCAATGTTCACGGCTTCAGAGAATACGAACCGTCCACGTGGGCCGGCATAGGCAGCGCAGACAACGGCGCTGCTAACGTGACGAAAGTACAAGACGACTGGCTGACACCAAATATCCGGATCGGTCCTCTGGGTGAGGTATATCCCAAGATTCTCTATGGGATGGAGGGTGATTCGCCCAGCTTCATGGGGCTGATCCAAAACGGCCTTAATAATGCTAGGCGTCCGGACTGGGGTAGCTGGGGTGGTCGGTACACCCGCGTTACGGAGGCCGAAGACATCAACGAATACGGAACATCAATAGACACGGCCGTTTCTGTAACAGGCGTGGATCACCAAAGCCAGTATGCCACTGTTTGGCGATGGCGCGACGCTTACCAAGACGACTTTGCGGCACGCATGCAGTGGACCGTTACGGACAAATTCGAAGACGCAACTCACCCACCCAGTATCAATGTCAACGGCTCCATCAGTCTCGATGCCATGGAGATCTCTGTCCCGTACAACGGTTCTGTTGTGCTGGATGCCAGCGAGACCTACGATCCTGATCACCCAGAAGACTCGACTCACCTCGAATTCGAATGGTATGCTTACAACACAGCCTCCATTGCTTGGGCCAGTGCATATCTCGAGGGACTCATTGAGATACGTCCGCTTTCACCGCCACCCGGTACAGATGGGTATCTCGAGGTCAATAATGCAGGATTCAGGAACGTCACGATTGGTCCGAAGGTCCAGATCGTGAACAATGTGCCGAGCATCTCGCAACTCGAGGGAAGATCTTGGCATGTTGTACTCCAGGTGAACAACAACAAGGGTCAGCATCCTATTCGGAGGTACAAGCGAATCTCGATTCAGGATTTCGAGGGGCAGGAATGATTAGAGAAACCAGAACGCTCCCTGTCGTGGTCTGTAGTCTAATAATTCACCTTCGACTCTAGGACTTGGAAAGCCATAGAGGAAGCATATGGCTGCTGTTATATCTTTCAGATAGCAATGTCATCGGGAAACGTGAATCCAGGCCCGGGCTCCCCTTTAACGCCCTAACCTGAGAGTGTTGAAAGACCGATACATTCGGTCCTCCTGCAGGGGAGTGAACTCTGAGAGACTAACAAAACGTCAGCAAGTGTCATCGTGCTGAACCAAAATAATCCAGGCTTACCAGTCATGTTTCGAGTAGTCCATGTAATTGTGAATGGGGTCGAGTCCAGGTTGATCGGGGCAGGAATCCTGCTCAACAGGACACCCAACCGTCGCAACCTGAGTCGCCGGGGTGTCATCAATGTAGTCGCCCTCACCGTTGCAGTCGAAACCATCGAAAACATGGAAGAGCCCAAACCAGTGCCCAACCTCGTGAGTTGCCGTCTTTCCCTTGTTGTCTTCCGGGTCCCAAGGCACGCCTGGTCCCCCGGGCATAGTGCCGACACTCACATGGCAGCCGTCGTAAGTGTACCACGAAGTCCCGTTGATTCCGGTGTTCCAGGGTTCTTCCACCGGAAAGCTGCAAATTCCCGTCGCGGAACCGGCATTTGTCATCATACCCGTCTCGAAGTAGATGTTGAGCTCATCGTACCCGCCATTGCGCAGAGCTTCGGCCTTCTCCTTGATACGGGCTTGGCGGGTCCAGGCGTCATTGACGGTGTGCGACGTGTTCCTGACAACGAATTGGATATTGTGCGGAGCAAATATCTCATTGAGAACTCTCATCTTGAGAACTCGTTAGCGGTGGGTAGTTTCCCTGGTCGCGAAGGGTAGGATCATGCCTGGTCGTTGATCATCTTGTCTGTGACGAAACCCGCGTGCGCCTCATCCTCAACCACGTGAAGATATGTCGGGATCAGCAAGCCCTCTGCCCTCTTACCGAGGAAGCTGCTGGAAAAGCCCTCTGCTCGATGTGCTGAACGGAGAGAAGATGCAGCTTGAATTGCCTCTGGCTCGGGAAAATTAGAGCCACACTTTTCTTGAGCCGTCACATGTGCAATGGTCGCCAGCGCAATCGAATCGGCGAGCAGTGTCGTCAGTCTCATGATGTCTACCGTCGGGAAAGTATTGACTTGGGGAGTTGTGAATGTGCCAAAACTCGGTTCATTGAGGTACGGTGCCAACTTCCGTTAATTATACATAGCATTGATACGCAGCAGCGATGGTCTAAACAGGAAGGTGTCTGTCGTGATGGGTTCGTCACGCCAAACGCCAAGAGAAACTCGTATTGCCAGATTGCGACCTTGCCGCAAAGGGAATGTGTTTTCCTTGCCGAGAACCTGAGCCGACCGTACATTGTCAACATGACCAAGGTTTTCCCCGGTATCGGCAGATTTTTCTCCTAGTTATTTCTATATTTGTTTCTGGCGTCTCGATGTAAAGTCCATGTTTCCCAGCCACTATGGTTCGCTGGTCGCGGCAGAATTCTGCAAGGGTCCACCCGGCGCGGTGGCCCCCCTGCAGATGTTTAAATCAACCGCGCTCAAGGACAGACACTACAAGGCCAATTCTCAACGCGGGTATTTAGGCGTGTGTTAAGAATTCACGAGGAGCCAAATACCTGAACATGACACGTTTTCGCAGAGGATGTGAGAAGACTTATTCCTTGGTGGCCTCGATTACTTGTTCATGGGCTATGTGAGTCTTGTTTGGGTTCTTGTTGGGGACCGAATCTTCCAAGAACTTTAGGGATGAAGGGAATGGAACCGAGTCATGAAAAAACTCCATTGAGTGTTCTACAACGGCGAGTTCCTGTACAAGATGGTGTCAGGATGAAGCGAACTCATCGAATAACTTTCAAGCTTGTCAGTGGAAGCTGTCTAGGCTTGGAAGAAGTCCAGAAGCCTGTCGTATAATTTGGGCAAGACCAAGGCTTAATGGCAACACAGATTAGCTACTGAGGTTGGTCATATGGCCGATCGAAGCCAGTAGTTGTGGAAAGCCAGCCACGGTTCACTGGAAGATATGTGCTTGACTATGGAAAGCCTGACTTGATGACAGCCACGATCGACTAAGCCTTGGAGTCACAGGTTCCAGGCCCCAGTTCTTGTTTTCATTTCATGTCTCTCTTCTAAAGTAACCTTCCCCCGTAATGCCGACCGGACAACGTCCAAAAGCACAAGCTAATGAAGTGAACTTTCAAATGGTCCAGAATCTTGCGCAGGCAATACATAGTATGACGAGCGACAGCAGCGCGAAGATACGTCCATCTGGTCTTGCCTCCAGCGGTTTCAAGTCTTTGCTGCGCAACAGAAGGAAAGCAACGCCCGCCACCCACCTTCTTGGAACCGCTTCGGAAGTCACCACCCGTTCATCTGAACGTGCACCACAGTCAGAAGATCTATTGGAAGTCACGTCCATCGTACAACAGGCCCCGCCCTTTGGACCCTTCCACATCGCCACCAAACTAAACAACATCAACTACTACACCAAAGACAGGATATTACACTACACGAGCAATCCACTTTCACATCATTACTCAAACCAGAGCTATTCGCGATACATCAATTGTCTTGCCCGATTACCATATTTAGCGATGGCTGGACCAAAGCACCTTGAGTCTTCCACTTTCGACAACGGGGGATTTGAACCAGACGACGCAACAGCGTGGTATGAAAACCGCGACAGAATATATGAAAACCTCCGCCTGCCTGGATTTACCTTCCCCGACGACGACCTAGACACCGACACTTGGCCTTGGTGGAGACCTCTTTAGGCGAATCCCTGCCATGCCGATAAGCGCTATGGAACATATCATCTCAAGGAAGCCAGTCGCGTGATGGTAGCAGAGCGACTCGGCGACGTATACGAGGCTGCACTGGCAGAGCTCCGTGTGAAGGGCTCTCTCAGCCGCGTCAGCGGCACGGTTGTTCGGGCTGACTTGTTGACCCCAGATCTTTTCAAAGCGATCCGTGACCACCTTGTCGCCAAAGACGTGGCGTGGGCTACTCTCCGAGAGAACACGCACGAAAGCAACGTTACCTACGGCATTGACAAGTACGATGAGGCCCGGAAGGCGTATCTCGCCTGTCCCACGCAGATCGGCAGCCTGGGTGATGACGGACCTACCTTCACTCGGCTCTGGTACCTCATCGACTGGTGGCTTGAACTGACGACCGACGGAAACCCGGTCCTCGATCTCGACAACGGCACTTCGATTCACGTTGCTGATCTCGACGCAGCTCCTGTGACGACGCCACTCTCGACGTTCGCCGACGGTGCTGGTTTCCAAGATCAGCAAAACATCAACGTCGTCAACCGCTCAGATGTCTTTGACTTGACTTCACTCTACGAGTCGCTCCAAGCCGACACTTGGAACACCTTTGCACGAGAAAATTCCCTTGCTGATCTTGACCTAAATCCTGTCCCAACGACAGTCTCGACGCTCTCCAGCGGTGCTGGTGCTCGAGATCAGCCGAGCATCAAAGTCGCCAACGACTCAAACGCTTTTGATTTCGCCTCGATTTACGAATCGCTCCATGCTGACGCCTAGGACACAGTCGCACGAGAGAATTCCGAGATTATTCAGCGTATCAAGCAACTCGAAACTGAGATCGACGTCCTGCATCCACAACTGAAATGTCTTCGAGCAAAGCTTGTGTCGATCCGCGAAGCACGCATGAGAGGATGGACCCAGGTGCTTCAATGGTACAATGAGCAGCAACATCAAGAGGGAAAGCCCGTTTTTGGACCTCAAGCAATGGCCAAATTCTTGCGATACGTTGAGCAGCACGAGGAGGAAGAGAATATGTGAAAACCATACTGAGAACTCGCAGGGACGTGGGAATCGTGGTGGAGCGAGGTAATTGAAGAACAATGCTTGATGCTTGGATCAGTGTCGCATTGTTTGAAGATATTGCCATCAAGAGAGGAACTTCAGAGTAGCCATGCGCACAATAAAATTGACTCGGAAGTAGCCCTTCGCATACAATTGGCTAGCCAGATGAACAAAGTCGTTTAGGCTTTACATCCGTCGCAAAGGTTCGCGCCAAAGCTTCCCAAGCTGCATAGACGCAATTGCAGATCATTGATTTTCATGTACAAGTTTCGAGCTGGATAGCATTCCAACATACTGGATTACCATGCCCTTCACGTCATGGCTCCCGTCTTGGCGGACGCATGCGTCTACTCAACCGCCGCTTCCGCAACAAAACCTAAACGCTCATATTAGGTGGACTACTACGCGCGACGGGGTGGAACGCGATTCATGAGACATTGGGTCGATCAAATGGCTTGAGTCCGGAGGCACCGGAGCCTCTGCATGATAGCTTCTTGGTTTGTGAAATGGGAATCAGAGGAGATGCTGACACGGGAGAGTCGGAGAGAAAAGACCCAGAGTCCGACAGTTTCACAGTCATAGGATTAGTGATGCATGCTGAACTTACTCAGACAGACAAAGAGCTCAACGTCGATCTCGGGAGGACCTTTCATCGTTGACAAAACTTCATAGGGTACGTGGCTTGGAAATCCTGGATGTCCTCTGCTTACGCGCTTCCGCGGCGAGACCACCGAGAATTGTCATTGGCCCCTCTCCCCCCTTGTTCGATCTGACGACGGATATGGACGAGTTCCGAGGGGCGACATTTGAGTTTGGGTAGACAAATGAAAGGAATGGTGCTTTTGTGGGAGGGCTTGGTGCCAAACGTCATGATTACTATTTGCTCCCACCTTCAAACACCGACGACGCCTTGCCGCATGCAGCCAGACATGACAGATCAATGTCGATATTTGGACGTTGTTTCAACGCGCAGCCACTGCCACCGCAGACAGATTGGACGCCATACCGCCATTCCCGGCGATAGGCGAGGGAGACAAGAAGGATAAGCCTCCTCCTTCTCTCATGTACATGCTGCGACCTTCAAGCAAGCGCCACTGGACCGTGCAGCTGTGGTTCACACAAGTCAGGCCTGCGCTAGAGGCGCGGTGGGACGTGGTACCGGAAGCCGGACTTTGGCAGATTAAATGCTGACATCGCGACGCGGACGCGTGCCCAGGGACGGAGGAACGGGGCTTTTTGGGGCCGATTGTCTGGAGGAGGAGACGACGGACCGAGGGGAAGGTGACACTGGAGCGTTGAAGAGAGTTTTGCTGGTTTCTGGAGCTATCGAGTTGGTGTTGACACTCGGGCCGCTTCTTGAGGTATCGAGGCGGTTGAATTCCTGATGAACATGTCGTGAAGATGGTGTGCGACCTCAGGTGAGGTGTGCCTGGCTACTGACAATTTAGCTTCGAGTCATTTCAAGGTAAGGGGGTTTTGATTTTCATGGTCCATGGATGGGAGCTCGATGGAAGAGGGGCTGTCCAGCTTGACAGGATGGGGGCTGCGGAGTTGACAGCGGCAGCAGCAGGGGTTCGATCATGGGACATGGGTTGATCCTTTGAGAAAGCAGAGTCAGACACCAGCGAGCATTTTCCCATCTTGGTGGAGGGGAGGGGAAAAGGGCAAACAAACGAAGAGAAAGAAGTTTCGACTCGCAAATGTCTCGCCCAAACACTCGGCCCCCCAATCATCTTTTTCGCAATCAATAATTCCGCGTGAATGTCTCACTCGTACGACAAATGCATGCTCCCAACCCCGGCGCTAATCTTGATTGGACTTTTTGATCGGCGGACAGGCGCTACCACTCTCAGGGCTACTAACGTCCTTCGGATGGTTGTGCCTGAATCATGCCAGCCTCCGGACGGCTTGCTGCAGATGGCGGTGGTGGTGGTGGTGGTGGTGCATGGCAGCGCCGGCAACGTTTTTGTACGCGTGTTTGCGTGTGTGTTTGCAATGTGTTTTCCATGCATTCAGCTCGGTTTGAGAATGGTCCAGAAGCATTGTCGAAATTGCAGAAGCAAATGCAGGAGAAACGCAGAGCACAGTTGCAACGGCGTTTCCGGTCGCTCAGACAATGGAAATGGGACGCGGAGGTGCGAGTTGAGAAAGACCCAAAAAAGGGAGAACAAAATGCAAATGCATGGAAATGCAAATGCAGGGAAGGAGAGACTGAGGTGAGGTGGGCAAACGCTAAGGTTCGGCCCAGGGCCCCTGCGCAGGTTCGTCCCAAGGAAGAGGCAGGGGCCACCTCTTCTCAGTGGACGTGGACGTGGACGTGGACGTGGGCGGGTGCCCCCTGCAACATCCACAGCCTGCCTTAGCTTTGGCCCTGGGCTCTGCCCTGCGACCTGCGCGGTCCTTTTCCACGTGGTGAGCATCGCTGCACCGATCTTGCATCTGCCTTACCTTCTCCGCCTTGTCGATTACCTCGCGCAGGCTAAGGCAAGGGAGCACCATCGCCGGTTGCCGAGAATTCCCACGAGGGGGGGGATCGTCAGTGTTCCAGCCAGAGGGGAAACCTTCTTCTCTGCCGCTCTGCAGTTCGATCTGCAGCCAGCATCCTTCTCGTCGTCGTCGTCATTCGGCCATTCATTGCACTCCCAGCGAATACCGGCGCCGTTGGAATCCTTGCGGGAGCCGTCCTCCGATTCATCTGCGAGACCTCCAACGAACAATGGGAACAAAAGACCGATTTCCCTCCGCCTCCAAATCCTTCTCGGCTCTCGGCGATTCCAAGGCACCCCAAACTCTGACCACATCACACAGCGGCGGTCCGGCACGGTCCTGCATTTGCGCGGCCAAATATAGCGACACTCATCCGGGGAGATTGGGGGCAAAATGTCATCCAACACGAGACCGAGGCACGGCCAAGCAGGATGAATGGTTCCTTTGTTCAATGTCAGAACGCGAGACAAACAAGATTCCGATCGCCTCAGGCTCCGCCAATACTCTTGCATAAGCCCTGCACAAGTTCAGCTCCAAAGGGCGAGACGGACCTGACGCTACACACCTTTTCTGTCTCGCAACACCCGGGAATGGTCCCAACGCCGGGACATGGGACGGCGCCCTAGGACATTTTTGCACACTCATTGCCATGAGGACGACTCGATAAGGCACGGGGTCAATCGGCGCCAACTGGAATCTACGGGACAGAATCAGGTGTTTTCTCATGCAGAGTCAGAAATAGTGCAAGACACTAACTGACGAGCTAAAAAAGGACCCTCCAACATGGGCTAAACCTCGAGCACTACCGCCGCCGCTTTGACTCGTTCGACTCGTCCACCCTACATTCGGCTGGCTCGCCGGTCGTCCGAAGTACTCGCCGACTTCAAACTCCAGTCTCCAGTCTCCAACATCGAGCTACGCAATTCGAGTTTCGTTCCCTCTTTCCCGCCCAAAATGGCATACTGGCGCACGCCTCCCATCAGACGTGGCTTCTCCCCCGCGAACACCGCCATTGGTCTTGGACTGTGGCAGTAGAGTGGGAGAGCCCTTGGTCGATACAGAGAGGGGGAAAGGGTGCCGACTGGCCAGGAGCTGCCACTGACCGATTCATCGCAAAAGCCCCATACCCCTTCGAGTTCCTTTGTTCGTCTGGTGGCCGCTGCTTTGGCCCGTGCGGTTGTGCGCGGTTTGTCTGCAGCGGCTGCGGCACCCACTCGGCCTCGTCGAGGCCTAGTCCTTTCTGCGGTCTGATATGACGGGGTCATGGGCGTCGCAGCACATGAAATGACACTAACGGGAGGCAGGATTCGTATATCACTCCAGCGTCTCCCGGATGCGTCTCCAAACCGGCCTTTTGTTTCTGACCCTTCATCCGGATTGTGCCTTACACATTCCACGACAGTTACACGACATTGGATAACACAAATCACACGATGCAGGACAGTCAGCCCAAGACGGAGAAGGAGGAGGTTCAGACTACTACGGCGGCCACAACGGCGCCCGCGACGACATCCGCCAGGATCGAGGAGAAGAAATCAAGGTTCAGCTTCCCAGATTGGTTGGTCTGGTACAAGAAGCCCGAATACAGAGACTTTCGCGAGTATGCTACGGCCATTCGGACTGGAAGGAGACCCTTGAGCAGGGACGGGCGAGACAAGAGCCCCATCCCGGCTCGCCTGAGCTTGGAGAAGGTTTTGGCCAACGAGACCTGTGAGTATCCCATCTCCATCACGCAACGCACCCCGAAAGCAAATGTCGTCACCGAGGAATCAATCAAGAATCCCTGCTAACCTTCTCCAATTAGGCTCGCCAATGTCTTTATATGACTTTTACATGTACCTCAAGTACATTGAGTTTTCCCCGGAAAACCTGGAATTCTACGTCTGGTATGTTCGTCCTTTTCTTCACCTGATCTCTGCATTAAGTCTAACATTCCACCAGGTTCCGCAACTATGAATCGGCCTACGCCAAGACAGGAAGCCTCAACAACTTTCCTATGGCCGAGAAAGAGAGCGATGCATCGTCATCCCGGGACAGTGCCATCGACAGCGCGATGGATTCCATCGAGCACAAGCTCCCGTCACTGAAGATGTCAGAGTTTGAGTGCGATCCTGAAGCAGGTCAGTCATGCCACGCCATCTACTTGCATCCCGACTAACGCCTCTCAGCCAATGAGACCATGACCAACATCGTCCAGCTCATCGCCCCTGAAGCCGCATGCAGGCCAAACAGCAAGATCGGACCCAACGGCCGCGATCGCATCAAGTCATGGGCCAACGCATGCGCTAAGCCAATCTGCTCGAACAACGTGGCCAACGTCGTCCCTGCCCGCATCGCACCCAACTCCGCCTACCGAGTCGAGCTTAACGCCGTCGTCAAGACCTTCCTCCTGCCTGGCTCCGAGAAAGAGCTCAACATCCCGCCCGCCCTTCGCGACCAGGCTCTTCTCGACCTCCAACATTCTTCCGACCCTTCGCATCTCCGCCCTATCGCTCAGCACGTTTACGGTCTCCTCAAGAACTGCTCGCACCGCAACTTCGTTAGACTCGGTGTTTCTAACGGCACCTTTGAGACACTGTGCATGGCGACGAGCATGGGAATTGTTCTGACCGTCGCTGGCTTCCTCTGTGTCCTCCTACGAGCTTTCGTCCCGTTCATGGGATCACATAGCCGTTACAACGCCTTTGCCCCCTGGCCCATGTGGTTCGTCGGCATGTCTCTCATTCTTTCCGGTCTCAGGGGTAGCTGCTTCTTTCTCCTGCTCTTCACTCGACGTCAACCACTGCCATGGGAAAGATTTGACGACAGCGCATCCCTCCTTTCTCAGAAGTCTGGCTTGATGAAGTTTGTTTCTCGGATGATGATTTTCGACCGCAAGATTCGTGTCAAGGACGTCCACCTCAGGAGGCTGCAACACAAGATTGTCACACAGGCCATGGTTGGTGGTGCTGTCTTCGCCAGTCTGTGCAGCTTGCTGTTCGTGCTACTACCTGTGTGGTCGCAGACATCGCTGGCGCAGGCATGAGGAAAAGGGTATTGAGGTGGTTTGGTGAAAATTAAAGACGAAGTCTTGTATCATATCTTCTGATTTAGCGATGATATCCCAGGCGCGATGAACTTGAATCGAGATTTCTTTTGTGTTATGAACCATAAACTCCACTTGTATCGCATTTGACGCGATGATCATCATTTGACTTTGTTGTCACTGTCCGACGCCGATGGCTAGTGTTCACCATTTCAATCGCCAATTTCTGCTGCCTCCCGCTTTCTGCAGCGCATTAGAAAAGATCAGGACTTATAGAAGCTCCCCCACAGCTATCGAGTTGACTTAGCAAGAGATAATAGTTCGTCTTTCTTCATAACCTTCGCGAGCCTGTATACAATTTAGCTATCAAGATACGTGCTCGTGATCCGACCTTCGAACATATGATACCCTCCCTCCATAACCACCACTGTCTCTACCCTCCATTGCTCGTAGATTATTCAAGATAAACCAAGACTCATTCGGTCTCTTAGTAGTCACCTCGCGAGATGTATTGACATGAAATGGGTTGATACTGCTTGCGAGGGTTTTGGTTGCCCTGATCATTACCAATGATAGCTAGGCATGCCGTGGTTCTTCGATTTTGTTGAAGAGCAGTTATCAGGGAGAGAAAAGGTATTTTAATAATTCAAGTACTGTGGAACGCTTGAACTTCGGAGACGATGAGTTACTTGTCGGTACAAATTGGGCGCAACTGGCAGTGTGAGAGCCCTGAACAGAGACACAATAGGCGCCATCCACCAATTGCTCAGTCTTTGAGGATGATGTGGCTCATACAATGACATCTACGCCTCGGAGGGATGTGGGTAGCGGCTGGGACGGTGGAGTAGTATCTCCAGAGTCACCGCCACCTCCGCTAACCGTCGTCTACATCATCCGTCATCGGCTGCATGTTATTCGGGCAAGTACTGACAACCAAGGTCTGACGAGTGTATTTGGTAAGCTGAATCTAGTACGGGGGTTTGGCGGCTTTCGTCTAAGAACGACGCAAACAATGATGTAGACACATAGGACACGATCTATTCTTTGTGGAGAATGTCATGGCGGATTGGCGACGTATATTACAAACTACATTGGGGTCGTGTCAGGATACGGAGGAGGCCAAATCAGTATTCTCCACATGAATGTGCGCTGTTACATTGCCGGCACGATGCGCAATGTATTGCCCCATGTACCGACAGATCATCCACTAAATTCAAAGCAGGTTACCTGTTGGACTTCATCACCAATACAGTGCTATTCGCTCGGGATAATATGAAGATAAAACCGCTGATTCTGACACTATATGGGTGTGTGGTTGAGGTGTGGTGTTCCAGAGCAGACTATGCTGAGCACACAAAGTAGGGTGAAGTAGGCTCTTGATGCAGGACTATATCCGTGTTTTGAAGTGCGCTGGTTTCGTCGACGCGCTCCAAGGCCTTCATATGGGCCGTGAAACGGGGCAGTTGGCTCAGAGCAAAGACTTTCTCTTGCCGTTGGTCTGGCGAGTAGTTTACCATTATCGAAAGGCAATTCTGTGCTCCAAACTCGGTATGCTAAAGCATCATTATTAACGACGGAAGCAAATATTTCGGCGAATCAAAATTCTCTGCCAGAGTGATTCCGACGCTTGACCCGCACAAGGAGACATACCGAATGAAAGAGGGATGGATGACTGTGCTTGTTACTGCGATGGATCTGAATCATGCCCATCAGAACAAGTTGATGCTAGTGAGACTCCGGTTTCCTTCACCCGTCAGATTCTATTCAGGAAACATTATTGAAGAATTTTCGAGCCCACCCCCAGCAGGGGTTTTCACAGTAGGGGAAAAGGCAGTAAAAGCACCTCGGTCAGTGCCCAGCCTAGTAGCTTCGCAGTATACGTACCCAAGGATTCGGGAAATATGAAGAGGCAATACAGAACGAGGTTTTCCGTCGGAGGTACGCAACCAGTCGGAGGCCATTCGGGCTGTACGCGCAAAGCGCCCGATGGATATGGCCATACATGGAATTAACAAGTAGAAGCCCTTGTATAAGCATTCCATCCCAGAGAAAATGAACGACGACTACCAGTCAAGTGATCATGTTCGTCGTTCTATGCCCTTAGGTCTTCGTTTATATATGTAAGGGAACCAATATATCGAAGAGCAGCCGCAGAAGGCAGGCGACACATTTCAGTAAGCCAATATGTTACAGTCAGCTATCTAATAGTAGGGTCTGCTAATAGAAGCTAGGGATTAACGCGTTATAATAGTATACTAAGGTTATAGTCTAGTTATAAGCTAGTAGTAGATTAGTCTTTAGAAGCTAAAGTAATTAGTTTTAAACTTAATAAGTAATTTATAGTAAAAGTAAGTATCGTGATGCCCTTAAGCATCTAAGGTAGCCTTATACCTAGAGGAAGGTACGAAGTGACCTACTTCTAACTTACTTATTTAGACTAACGATATTCTAGTATATTAAGATCTATTCTTTAAAAAGACTTTTTATATTAAACTTTAATTTAGAAAGAATTAAGCTATTTTATTCTTATAAATACTATATATATATTATAGTTAGTTTATAATAGTTATAAGCTTAGTTTATACTATACTTCTAAATTACTATCTATAAAATAAACTATAACTTTATTTAATCTATTTTATATCTATTATATTCTACTTTAATTCTTAAACCTAATCTTTATAATTATCTTTAATTTATAATATATTTCTAATATAATAGTAATTACTAACTTAAGTATTTCTTATAAATTTACTTCTTATTATAACTTCTTAGTTTAATATATTACTTTTTAAGTAGAAGTAAAAGCTAAAGATATTTAGAAATATATTAACTTAGATAATACCTCTAATACTTCCTCTAACTTAAGTAAAGTTAAGAGTATATTTTCGCTTAATAACTAGATTTAGAAAGAAAATAAGAAGTAATATAAGTATTATAAAGTAGAGTAAGAAGTTTATAATAAAATAGTTATTTTATATACTCTTATTACTCTAAATATATAAGAAACTATAATAAGAGGTAATACTAACTAAAATAAAGACTTTAAAGAAGAGGAATTTAAAGAAGTTACTAATAACTTACTACTACTTATACTAGTTATACTTACCTTTTTTACTAAGAGATCTATAGATATCTTTAAACTTTATACTTTATACTTTACTATATATACTACTTATAAAATAAAGTATATATAGAAAGAGTAAGTATATAAAGCTTTAGATAAGTAAGTTAAAGATATTATTTTAAAAAAGATCTTTATACCTACCTAAGTAAAGCTCTTAGAGAAAAGAGATTATACTTTTTATACTTTAATCTATATTCTAAAACGACGTTATACTCTAAGTAACTTAAGTAACTTTATTATAATCTATAAAGAATATACTATAGTTTTAGATTAAGTAGCTTCTACTATTAACTTTAATACTTAAATTCAGAATTTCTAAAGTATACTTTTTAAGGCTTCTTAGTATAAGCTACTTAAAGTATAGAGAACCTTTACGTTAAAAACCTTCTTCTAAGTAATTTAATACTACTTTACTCCTTCTTAAGCTAATCTAAAACTTATTAATATTATTAAGTAAGAACGCTCTAGCGTTAAGATCTAAAATATAACTTAATATATTAATATATTTAAAAACCTTCTGTATAAAGATATAATAGAAACTTATTTAAAGGGTTATACTAATAGAGTCTTTATAATATTAATAAGATAATCTAATAATATAATTTCTAATAACTTTACTTTAGAAAAGCTTTTATAAAGTAAGTTAATTTTATATTATGTCTATAGAAGAGATTATAAATAGACTTTATCTACTTATAACTATTTTAAGTTTATTCTTATAAACGAAGAAGTTTATATAAGTTCTAAAGAAGTAATTTAAGTTTATTCTAGAATTAATAGACTAAAGTACTCTAAACTTTACGCTAAAATAGCTTATAAAAGGTAGCTTATTATAAAGAACTCTAGCTTTCTTAGACCTAGTAATAATAAGAATTAGAATAAGAAAAGATTACCTAAGAATAACTTTAGTAGAGCAAAAAGGTTAACTACTACTTCTACCCCTAAGATAAACCTTCCCTCTAACGTAATAGCTTATACTATTACTAAAGATATTATTACTATAATTAGGATAGAAGAAGTAAGGACCTTTATATTAGAACCTAAACCTAATAGGATCTATATAACTTATACTTAAAACTTAGGAGTCCTCTTAAGTAGTATAGTATTAGATAACTATAATACCTTCTATTTAGTTAATAATATCTCCCTCTTTAAAAAAAGCTCTATTATTTATAAAGTAAAGGGGTAAGTTAAAATAAGTATAACCTTATATCTTATTATAGTAAGAAGTATAAGAGTCCTTTATAATATCTTAAATAAAGTAAATAGACTTTAAGACTTTACGTTTTAAGATATTACCCTTATAAATAACTTCTATATTAATATTATCTTAGAATACTTACTATAAAAAATAAGTATTTAGTATTTAGGTTTTAATAACACTCTTTATATTAGAAATTATAAAGATAGTATAGAAGTAAAGAAACTCTTAAAAAAAAGTAATATTATTTTTATAGATTATTAACTTTATTTCTTATATCTTAGTTCTAAATATATTTTTTCTAGTAACACTTTAATAATAAGTCTACTTACTCTTATAATAACCTATATAAAGTAATATACTTAGGAACCTATCTAAACTTATACTAATATTATAGAAATATAGTACTTTCGCTTTAGTTATCTTAGTCTAAGAGCACTTAAGAAACTTATTCTTAACACTTAGGGGGTAAAGATCTAAAGCGTATTATACTTTAAATACTAATATTATATAATAATATATATAAAGTAAGTTATATTATAATATACTTTAGAATAAAAAGCGATATAACCTTTCTATAGGATCTTATAGGATTTATTTAACTACTTAATAAGTTTTAATATAAATAAATAGCTCTTAGTTATAAAAGATAAGTATATAGGTTAACTCTTTATATTCCTATATATAGATAAGACCTAATACTTAGTTTTTATTATTATTTAAATATTTAAACGCTAGGTATAGAGATAATATAGCTTTATATTATATAAGATTAAATAAGATAGTAAGTACGCTATAATTATAATTAATAAACTATTAGAGTTTTAGATCTAAGCGTTAAAAATAGGGATTAAAGTTAAATAAACTCCTTTATATACTAAGGAGCTAAATAGAGGAGTAGAGTAAGTAAGTTAAGAACTAATTATAAAAGCTATTATAATACTTTAAATAGTAAGCCTTCTATCTACCCTCTAAGTTAAAATAGTATAAACTATAGCGTTCCTTTATAATATAAGCCCTCACTAATATTATAGCTAGCTCTTACTAATCTAAGTTAAAAAAAACTAATTAAGAAACTATATTAAGTACTATAAACTTACTTATAAAGTAAACCTCTTAATTAATTCTTACTTTTAATAAGGAGGGGTCTATATATATAGTTATAAAGTATACCCCCTTAAGAAAAAACATAAAGTAAATAAGAATAGATATAACTTTAAAGTTATAATATAAAAGTATATTAGATACTTAGTAAGGTATATAGTAAACTTATATAACCTCTATAAAGTCTAGATACCTTCGCTTTAAGAAGTTATTATTATATAAAATATAACCTTTAATAAAAAGATATTCTATTTAAAAGATAATATAAAGATAGTAATTTAAAGTAAAGAAGCTTACTTAGTTATTAATAAGATATAAAAACTAGCTTCCCCTATACTTTTAAAACTATAGCTTCTAGAAGTATAAGATAAAGCTAATATTACGTTAATAATAGATAATAAAGTATTATTATTATACCTTTCTTTATTAAGAGAACTTTAGATAGTTAATAATAAGTAAAGGAGATAAATACTAACCTTTAAATTAAATTTAGACCTTACTAAGAAATAGATATATTATAGTTAGCTATCTGATAGTAGGGTCTGCTAACAGAAGTTAGGGATTAACATGTAGTAACAGTACACTAAGGTCGTAGTCTAGGTTGTAGGTTATAGCTAATAGTAGATTAGGTCTTTTAGAGGCTAAAGTGATCAGTCTTAGACTTAATAAGTAATTCACAGTAAAGGTAAGCTAAGAGTATCCTAAGGATAAATACTAAGTTAATTGCTAAAGAGCTATAGAAGTATAACTATAAGCTAAGCTTAAGGTCACTCTATATATAAGTCTTAAATAGTAGTCTTTATCTACTTCTAGGTGATCACCTATATATATAGGTGATCGCAATTAGTTAGCTAAGCTAACTAATTACTAAGCGTCTTTTCCTATGCTCTACTAATTGTTTCCTTATCTTATTATTACGTGACTTATACTATAGTTCTTCTATACTAAGTAAGTCCTTGCTATTCCTATAATCCTATAGTATAAATATCCTATCCTAGCTGCCTGACGCCTAAGTAGGTTGTTTAGCTGTTATCTTTATTTATAGGTTATAATATTAGGTCCCCTCTCTAAAGGTCTTATCCTTAAGACTTAGTATAAGTAGGTTGTTAGTCTTAGGTTAGGGATCTATTAGTTGTGCTTCCTAATTTACTTATAATACTAACACTATGTTAGGTTATATTTAAAAATCGAAATTAAGTGCTGCCTCTACTCTTTGTCGTTGTAATTATATGCTACGTATTACTAAGTTTAGTTTTATTGTTAACATACCTTATTCTTATTATTATTCTTTAGGGAAGTGTTATAAGCTTCTTCTTAATAGTAAAGTTTATAACAAGTATACTTAACTAGGTTAATTGTATAATATAGCAGCTAACGCTGTTTATACTTATAGGTCTACTAGATTTATATAGTTATTATGTTTTTTGCTAATCTTATTATAGTTAATTGTTTACTTAATGAGGCTGCTCGTTTAGAGGATATTGAGGTAGCTGAAGAGGAGGTGTTAAGAAAGAAGGCTGCTGCTCTGCATGCTGCGCAGGCTGAGTTAGATGAATCTATAGCGTGGTTAGATCGCTTATATAAGCAGAAGAGAATAGTGTTTCAAAAAGGTTAGGAGGTTACTAAGGAGGAGGTAGTAGCGTCTCTTATATTAGAGGTTTAGTTTATAGGTAGTTTTAGTGTGATAGATCTAGATTTAATCCTTAATTAGAATCCTAGTATTCTGAACTTTTTATTAGGGGAGTTTTAGTTGCGTTTTAGTGTTCCTAACTAAACTAATAGTTTTCTTTATTATAGTCTATCTACTTCTATTAGTAGTTTAATGTGTCTATGTAGATATTAGATATGTTAGTAGCTAGAGGTGTTTAAGGTGTAAACTTATTTATCTAGCGTAGGTGTTACTTCTTGTTCTTAGTGTTGTTGCTAATAAATAGTAAGTTTGTTAGTTGCGTTAGCGAGGTTTTTTATAGGTTCTTAGGTATTATCTTTATGTCTATATCCTTTCTATTTAATGAGGTATTAGTAACTTTTTAACTCCTTAAGGTAGTTAATAATTTGTTTAACTTTATATTTTAGTTTATTGTTTTCTATGATGATAATATTATTAGTTTATGATCTTTATAGTGCTAGTTTAAGGAGTGATATATGGAATACTAGGTGATACTTTATGGTTTCTAGGAGTTTAAGTTTATAATTAACTAGTAAGATTACTTGTGAGATCTTAAAAGGTTTAAGTTTTTTATAGTTAAGTTTGTTGCTTAGTTGTTTTGTTTTGATGTTTTGCTATATAAGGTAGGCGCTATCTCCTTCTTTTAAGGTTAGTCCCTTAATCCTTCGCTTATTGCTAAATTTTATTATTCTCTATCGTATGAATTTGAGTTCTTTACGTGCACTGTTTTAGATATCTTAGATTTGTCGCACTAAGGCTACTGCTCTAACTGCTTAGGGTTCTACTTAGGGTTCTCTATATATAGTTAGTTTAAATCTATAGTTGAGATAGAAGGGGGATTCCTTAGTACTTTCTCTTATTACGCTATTATAGGTAAACTAGGCTATTAGTAGTAGTACTACTTAGTTATCTTAGTTATAGTTAATATATATGTAGAGGTATATTTTAAGGATTTAATTAACTTGTTCTATTTATCTATCTGTCTGTAGGTAGAATATAATAGATATAGATTACTTAATGCTAAGTTATAATATAATTAACTTCTAGAAGTTAGAGGTAAAGATCTTATCTCTATCTGATATAATTTCCTTAGGTGTTCTGTAGTTAGTGATGATATATTTGAGGAATATATATATGTATTCTTTAGCGTTACTTACTTCTTTATATAGGATAAAGTAGGCGTACTTTATAAGTTAGTCTATAATAATGAGAACGCTATTATAGTATACTCCTGTAAGGGGTTCTTATGACTTTAGTAATTTGATGATGAAGTTGAGTAATATAGATTACTAGGCGGTTTATAGTATAAGTAAAGGTTGTAGCATACTATAAGGTTAATATTAAGTGGTTTTGCTTTTGAAGTAAACCTTATAATCCTTAATCGCTTTTGCTATATATTCTCTAGTAACCTTTTCTCTATATTGTTGTTGTAGTTGTTTCTAGGTTTTTATGATTTCTTAGTAACTATATGTAGGGTAAGCGTGAAACTCTATAATTGCTTTGTCGTCTAGTTTGCTAGGCAGGCTTATACTAGATTGTTTAGCTATCATTAAGAGTTTAGCTGCTAGCACTAGGTCTCTATTATTGTTTCCTTTAAGAATTACTTAGGTTTCTTTAGGTATTAGGACGTTATAGTTTAGTTGTTAGCTAAGAGCGTTAGCTCTACTATTATCTAATCCTTTACGATAGATAATCCTAAAGTTAAATTTAGAGAGGAACTCTAATTATCTAACCTATTGTTTGTTTAACACTTTTAAGGTTGTGAAGTGTGAGAGATTCTTATAGTCTAAGTATATAAGTACTTTATGAATCGTTCCTAAGAGTTTAGGTCTCTATTCCTTAAAGGCTTTAATTATTACTATAAGTTTTTTATTGTAGATTTAATAGTTTAGCTTAGGTCTGTAGAGCTTACGTGAGAAGAAGGCGTATAGGTATAACTATCCTTCTAAGTCTTATTGTGAAAGTTATGCTCTGAGGGTGTAATCTGAGGAGTCTGGTTCTACTTTAAATTATTTAGTAGGGTTTAGTATCATTAGTATTAGTTTGCTGCTGATAAGGTCCTTAATTTTCTAAAAAGCTGTTTATTAGGGTTTTTCCTATATAAATAGGGTGTCTTTGCAGCTGAGGTTGGTAAGAGCTGCATTAATTTTGCTGTAGTTCTTAATAAATTTTCAGTAAAAATTAATAAAACCTAGGAATCCTTAAACTTCCTTAAGGTTCTTAGGTACTAGCTATTCTTTGATAGCTTTAACTTTATTTTCTAATATTTAGACTTCTCTAGGGGTGATAGTAAATCTAAGGTATTTGACTTTCTATGTGTGGAATTCGCTTTTCTTGGGTTTGACTAGGAGTTTAGCTTCCTGAAGGGCCTATAAGATGTAGTAAATATCTTCTTTATACTTCTTGAGGGTTAGTAAGAATATAAGGATGTTATTTAGATAAACGACTATATAAATATTAACGTATTTGTATAGGACTAAGTTGATTATATTCTAGAATGTTGTAGGAGCATTAGTGAGACTAAAGGGTATAACGAGGTATTTAAAATATCCTTTATATGTTCTAAAGGCGGTTTTCTATTCTTCTCTTTGCTTCATTTTGATTAGGTTATAGGTACCTTTGAGGTTAAGGGCTGTAAACTAGTTAGCTCTATAGAGGAGTCTTTTTATCTTGTTAATAAGCAGTAGTAGGTAGTAGTTCTTAATTGTTATTTTGTTAAGCATGCGATAGTTAATATATAGTTGTAGTTTTCTATTCTTCTTTAGTATAAATAGGATTAGACTTCCTGCTAGTGATATTGAAGGTCTGATGTAACCTTTCTTGAGGTTTTTGTTGAGGTATTTGTTTAGTGCCTCTATCTTAGTTAGGTTGAGGCTATAGATTTTATTGAAGCGTGGTTCTTTTCCTTCTTTGAGAGGGATTTTATAGTTGAAGTTTATATGTCTAGGCAGTCTGGTTTCTAACTTAGCTGCAAAGAGTTTCTTATAAACTCTATATTCTTCTAGGATAGATAGAAGTAGGTCTCTTAGTTTAAGATCCTTTATCGTTATTAGTCGTAATATAGCTTCCTTTGCCTTAAGGTAGTAGATATATCGTTTTGCTATTTCTTATGTTACTAACTTATTTAAGGCCTAGTTCTAATAGAGCTGCTTAGAGACTAAGTCGTTATAGTCCTAATGGAGTTAGCTTTTGCTCCAATCTATCTATAGGTTACTTGTTTATAGCTAGAGTAATCCTAATACTATGTTATATGTTCCTATATTAGCGATATTAAATTAGATTCTTTCCTTCTAATCTAGGTAACTCATCTTAAGGGGTGCAGTCTTATTATAGATAGTACCTCCTTTATACTTAAATTCTTCTCCTTCTGCTATATATAGGGGGTATAGTCGTTCTTTTCCTCCCTATTATACTTCTAGCCTGTTAATAGCTTAGGGGGCGATAAAGTTTGCTTTAGCTCTACTATTAATTAGCGTAAGTATTATTTTATTATTAATAGTAACTTTAAGTTCTATATTATTCTTATATCCTTACGATATCTAGTAAATAGATCTTTCCCTTATTACCTATTATAATCTATCGTTAGTAAGTGAGTTTAGTTTTTTAACTGCTCTAGTAGTCTTAGGTAGGTGATTTATTTTCCTTCTTATACTACCTTAATAAGGCTGTTCTTGTAGATCCTAACTTAAGGTAGTCTTAGTCTATTTCTTACGATTCTCTAAGCGTATACCTTTTCTTAGTAGTATACTTAGTATTTATCTTATTAGCATTTATCCTACTTTATGTTGTTATCGTGTTAGCATCTTATAGGGAACTGAGGGCTTAGTTAGAAGGTAGCAATCTTCCTATTAAAAGTCGTTATTATCTATCTAATCATAATATGCATAGTATAGATATACCTAATAGGTTTATTATTAAGTCTTCTAGGGTAAAATTAGTAGTTATGCTTATCTCCTATATGTTCCTTGCACTTATCATAGAAACACTAAGGCTAGAATAAGGTTTAATGAAGTTAGTAGTTGCTTCTTAGCGTAAGGTAGTCTTCTATATATAGCTAAGAGGTATAGTTTCAATCTTATTAGTCTGCTAAAGTGCTATAAAAGTAGCGCTATTGTTTATCTTGCAGCATATTAATTTCTTAATACTTCAGGAGTTGCTTAGTGTTATCTTCCTAGTTATTAGATTCTTCTTTAGAGCTAGAGTTATTTATACTAGGAGTAAGCCTATAGGTGATTTCTGCTTAAGCATGTTGTTAAGTAATATCATAAGGTTTATCTGAGTTATAGGGTAAGCTTTTACCTTCTCTGAAAGTCTAGTTGCTAGTTATGCTGAGGAGTTGTTGTTTAGTTAGGGGGTTGTGTTAGTGTTTAGGTTCTTCCTCTGATTCCTCTTATAGGCGTAGTTACGCCTATTAGGCGTCTTCTTGCTAGATTTCTTCTATTTCTCTTTAGATTTATCGTTCTTCGTAGTGAAGTTATTGATAGGTTAAGTATGCTATGACTAGTTCTAGTCGTTAGACCTATAACATCTTGTTGAGTGGTTTAGCTAGTTTTCTAGTAATCTTACTATTGCTTTAATGCATTATAGCTAGGGTTTTAGGCTTAGGATAATATCTTAAGTTTTCTTTGTCGTTAAGGTAGATTTAGTAATTATCGTTATAGCATCTAGTCTATAACTAGGCTGTATGCGAGGCTTTTGCAATTATGTTAACTTATTAAGGTCTTTTAGCTACTAGCTTCTAGGGAAGCTTCTTAGGCTGTTTGCAATCTCTAGCGATATATCCTTATCTATTGCAGTTATAATACTTAAGGTTCTAAGGCTTTTTGTCGTTAGGTTTAGTTATCATGCTGAGGTCTATAGGTTTGCTATGTTATCTATAAGCGGTGCTTTAGCAGGTGTTATTCTAGTTGTTGTAAGGTCTATTGTTACTTTATTAGTTATTAAACTTATGCTGTAGTTGCTACTAATATTTATATCTAGAGTTAGCTCCCTATTGTTATTTACCTTTTTCCTTACGTCGTTTAAAGAGTTAATTATTGATTTTAATAGCTATACTAGCATACTAAAGGAAGTCTTTAGGTTTATTTAGCTTAATAAT
Organism: Colletotrichum sp. SAR11_59; assembly: GCA_025328345.1. Lineage (NCBI taxonomy): Eukaryota > Fungi > Ascomycota > Sordariomycetes > Glomerellales > Glomerellaceae > Colletotrichum > Colletotrichum sp. SAR11_59. The sequence continues at coordinate 56,492 of JAKMXC010000282.1, forward strand.
CTTATCCTTAATGTTATCCTTAAGTCCTTAATAGAATATAAAGATCTTAGTCTCTTTAGTAAGGTTTAATTAGACGCTAAGTTACCTAAAAGTAGCAGTATACTTTTTAGCTGACTTGGTTTGTTATAGCTATGTGAGGTTGCGTTTAGTTTAGCGTTTTTCGTTTAGATCCTAGAAGAGTAAGTAGAGGGCGTCTTTAAATCTTTAGAAGCTGCTATAGATATCGTATATCTCTATAGAGTATTTATCTAACGTTTTATACTTAAGGAATTCTTCTTAGATAAGTTTAAACTACTTAAGAGCTTATCTATAAAGGTAAGTAGCTATATAGATAACCTTCTCTATCTAATTAGTAAAGTTGCTATAGTGAAAATTCTAATAGGTTTAGATCTAGATTAGGAATAACTTAAGTTATCCTTAGGTACTATTATAAGTAATAAGGCTATTAAGTTTAAGTTTCTATCTTCTTCCTATAGGGGTAGTAATAATATTAGTAGCAGCCTAAAGGGTGTTAACCTTATTTTAAAGTTCCTATATAAGAGGATTATTACTTTATCCTCCTAAGTAAGTAATACCGTTTTTAAGGTCTATAAGTCTTTAAGGTCTATTACTAAGTTCCTAGATTATCTACTTAAGGCCTTAGAGCTCGTTAGCAGTTTCATTATATATAGTCTATACTTTAGCGATATTATTATCTCCTTTCTTAACTTAGGCTTAAAGTCTGTTATAGGTTTCCTTTTTGAGGGTGACTTTATTATCTAAGTCTACTACTATTAAGGCTCCCTTAAGTTCCTTAGCTAGGCTTTTAGTAGGCTGTTATGAGGAAGAAGAGCTTCCTAGGGTAGGTAACTTAGTAGAGGCGTGTAAAGATATTCTTATCTATACTATTAGTAAGCTTTAATAGTTAACTTACTAAATAGGAGTAATTAAAGTGTTATAGTTAGCTATCTAATAATAAGGTCTGCTAATAGAAGTTAGAGATTAACATATAGTAATAGTATATTAAGGTTATAGTCTAGGTTATAGGTTATAGCTAATAGTAGATCAGGTTTTTTAGAGGTTAAAGTAATTAGTCTTAGACTTAATAAGTAATTCGTAGTGAAAGTAAGCTAAGAGTATCCTAAGGATAAATATTAAGTTAATTACTAAAGAGCTATAGAAGTATAACTATAAGCTAAGCTTAAGGTCACTCTATATATAAGTCTTAAATAGTAGTCTTTATCTACTTCTAGGTGATCACCTATATGTATAGGTGATCGCAATTAGTTAGCTAAGCTAACTAATCACTAAGCGTCCTTTCCTATGCTCCACTAATTGTTTCCTTATCTTATTATCATGTGACTTATACTATAGTTCTTCTATACTAAGTGAGTCCCTACTGTTCCTGTGATCCTGTAGTATAAATGTCCTGTCCTAGCTGCCTGACGCCTAAGTAGGTCGTTCAGCTGTTATCCTTATTTATAGGTTGTAATAAGATAGTAATAAACTTAATACTACTATTAAACTTTATCTAAGATAATAAAGTAGTAAAAGAGATTTAGAATACTAGTAAGGATATAACCCCTATTAAAGATATAATTTTAGATAAGATATATATTTAGATAGATATTTCTCCTCTATAAAGTCTAAACGTAGAGGATATTAATATATAACTACTCTTATAAAGTAACTCTCCTACTTAGTTAGTATAGCTATACTTAAGAACTAAAGAAGAGAGCGCTATTAAAGAAGAGTTAGAATAAGTATATAACTATACTAACTTAAGCTAACCTAAAATTATAAAGTTAAAGCGATCTCTTTACTTTAGAATATACTTTATATTCCTCTAAATAGAATAAAACTAAGATATTTTTTTTAAAATATATATATTAGAGTAGTAGAAAGTACTTAAGGAAGTAAACTAAAAATACTACTTATTCTACTACTTTATCTTTACTTTAGTTTACTAAGTAAAGCTAGAGTATATATTTATAATACTAAGTAGAAAAATCTATATTAACTAGCTTATTAAACTACCTAAGATATAGAGAGACGTCTAATATATACTAAAGCTGCTCTACTCCTACTTTATTAAAGTATATAATATTAAGATTAATAAACTTAAGGAAATAAGTATCTAGGATATTATAGATAAGTTAAAAATAAAGAATAAACTAATACCTCTAAAGTAAGTGTTTATATATAAGCTAGATTAATATAGATATCTTAACTACTATAAAGCTAGAATCTATATCTAAGGCAACCTCTAAGAAAAGTACCTCTTAGAATAAACTTATACTATAACTCTTACTATAAAAACTTTTAAGGTTATAATAGCTTTAGTAGTATAATTTAACCTTAAAATTTACTAATTTAATATTATTAATATATTCTTAAATACTATATATAGGCTAAATAACTTACTTATTACTTATTACTTACTAGATAGCTTTAAGAGGGATAGAAAAGTTATTAAGCTTTAACGTACCTTATATAGCTTTTATAACGCTCTCTTACTTTAGTATAAGGAATTCTTAAGTACTCTTCTTTAACTTAAACTATATCTAATAAGTAAAGACCTATATCTCTTCTAGTTTTATAATAAAAAAGTCCTTATACTTTTCTATATTAATAATATCCTTATCTTATATTATAAAGATTATATAAAGGAAGTAGAAAAGGTTATAAAAAGGATTAAAGAGAAGTATAAGCTAAAAAACTAAAAACTAGCTAAATAGTACTTAGGAATTAGGATTACTTATAATTAAATAATATAAAAAATCTATTTTTTATATAATTAATATATTAAACAAATAATAAAGAAGTTTAATCTTATTAATTCTAGAGTACTAACTATACCTCTTCTCCTCATATTACTTAAAAAGTTTAATAGAGAAGTAAATACGTAGTAAGTCCTCTTATATTAAGAGAAGATTAAATTAATTCTTTATACTATAATTATAATATAACTAGATATTATATTTACTTACACTTTACTATTATAATTCCTAATAAACCTATCTCTAAAACACTATTAAGCTATAAACTAAGTAATTTAATACTTATACTATACTTAATACTTTACGATTTATTTTAATATTTTAGGGGGTAAAGTAGCCTAGGTATTATTAATTATAAGCGATATATCCTTCACTAATAATAAAGAGATATAAAGGTCGTCCTAAAGGTTTATAATATCTCTCTTTAGAGGCTTAATCTAATAGAAAGCTATATATTAAAGTATAATAACTATGTTAACTATAGAAGCTAAGCTTCTAAACTTAAAGTATACTATAAAAGAAATAATAGCTCTTAAGTAACTCTTTATAGACCTTAAACTTAGCTTTAGAAATATAAAGAAGATCTATTATAATAATTAGTAGATAATTCAACTAGTAATAAGCAAAAAGGAGTATATTTCAACTTATCTCTATTATATAGATATTTAGAATATATAGCTTCACTAGGAATATACTAAACGATCGTTTTAAGTAGTTTATCTTTTAACTAATAAGATACTAGCTAATAGCTTTATAAAAACCCTTTCTTATATAAAGTTTAAATAGTTTAAAGTACTTCTAAACTTTTAAGATATATTATAAATAGTAGAGCGAAGTAAAGAGGAAAAGATAAGTAGTAAGTAAAGCCTATAAGCTAAATATATTAATTAAAAATAGCTTAATAGCTAGGAAGTATATAGCCCTCTTAAGAGTTTAAAACACTTACACCTTATAAAGTACTAAGTAATATAAAAGCTACGCTTTATTTATATCCCTAGAGAGTAGATATATAGTTATCTATAAAGACTTTATATATAAGCTTTATCTCCTTAAGGAGATATCTACTAATAAAGCTATTAATAGTAGCGTAAATACTAGCTACCTTAGAGATAGAAGGAGTTACCTTAGAGGATAGGCTAGTATATAAACTACTAGAGACTAGCGTATCTTCTATAGTAATCTTAACTAATAGGGTAATAGCTAGTACTAGAAGAGGAGCTATAGTTTTAGCTGCTACTTTGCTACTACTCTTACCTTTAGCCTTAGCCTTAGCTTTAGCTTCAGCCTCAGCCTTAGCCTTAGCTTTAGCTATAGCCTTTATAGCTTTAGCCTCTACTTTAGCCTTAGCTTTAGCCTTTACCTTAGCCTTATTATAGGCTTTAAGGGCCTCCTAGAGCATAGTTCTCTTAAGACTAAAGACCTAATAAATAGTTAGCTAGGCGAACAGCAATATAAAGATTATAGGATAATATATATAGACTTATCTACGCTATTATATAAAGCTTAAAGGAATTAGAGCTTTAGCTTAGAAATAAGTAGCAATATAGGTTTATATAGCTTCTTCTTCTCCTTATAAAGAGTATATTTACCTCTTTGCTTTATACTAAGCATATATATATTAAATAATATACCTATTTAAGCACTTTATAAATAAAGCAGGTAAATTATATTACTTAGTAGTAGTAGCTACTTCTCTTCTTAACTTTTAGCTTTTAAAGCCTCTACTTCTACTTAAAAGTTAGTAAATAACGTAATAACTTAACTAGAAATATAGATTAAAGATATACTCTATTTATACTTTTAGTATAATTTATAGGTAGATAGAGGGGTAGGAGTTATAAACTCTAAATCATACTTCTTTTTAGCTCCTTTACTTCTTATAAGCTTCTTACTTTTATTAAGCTTATTAGTCTTAGTTTCTATGAAGTAACCTAAGTTAGTAAGTAATCTATAAGATTAATAAAGTAAAGTAAAAACTTTATAATAAGAAGAAGACTTTAAAGGATTAGAAATAGAAAATAAAACGACTTACTTTTAGACTTAAAGCTTTTAAACTTAGGAGTAAGTATAAGAGGAGTACTACTACCCTCCTCCCTCTCCCCCTCTCTCTCTTTCTACTTCTTATTAATAAGAGTAGCTCTTACTTTAGCTATTAAAGCTATACGTTTAGCCTTAGTTTTCTTAGCTATCTAGACGATATAGTTAGTATTAAAAATAAGATTATAAGTAAAAAAGAGGTATTATAATTACTATATAAGTATATATATATATATAGAAGTAAAATAAGTGATATATATATTAGTAGTAATATAGATAGGGAAGGAAAATTAAGAAGTAGAGGTAGTATAAGAGATATTATTATTACTACTACTCTACTACTTTATTAACTACTTTAACCTCCTTAATTAAGCTAATAAGGAGCTTCTATTTCTACTAAGCGAAGTAGTAGTATTAGTTACTACCTTAGTACTTATAATTATAACTATAATAGAAAAGATATAAAGGGAAGGACTTTTTTCTTTTTTATAATTTAATAATAAAGCTATAAAGTTATCTCTTTTATTAGTTTCTTTTATTAACTACCTCTCTTTATATCTATTTATAGCGTCTTATATATATATTTAGTTTTAATAGCGTTAGTTATATAGGATTAAGGTTTTTAGGCTCTTTTAAGCCTAAGGGGGTATATCATAATACCTTTAAGTATCTAAAGTAGCTTCACGCTTAGAGGAAGGTATAAAGTAACCTACTTCTAACCTACTTATTTAGACTAACGATATTCTAGCACGTTAGGATCTATTCCTTAAAAGGACCCTTTACGTTAGACTCTAATTTAGAAGGAATTAAGCTGTTTTATTCTTATAGATACTATATATGCGTTATAGCTAGTTTATAATAGTAAGCTAAGAGTATCTATAAGGATAAATACTAAGAAGTTAATTACTAAAGAGCTATAAAAGTCTAACTATAAGCTAAGTTTATAGTTATATTATATATAAATCTAAAGTAGTTTCTTTATTTTAAAAACTAATATCTTCTAAGTAATCCTTAAGTATAAACTACTTTCTCTATATTAATCTTAGGTTAAAACTACTTATTTTTTATTAATTATTTTTATTATTATATAACTTATACTATAGTTCTTCTATTCTAAGTAAGTCTTTATTATTCCTATAATCCTATAGTATAAATATTTTATCTTAGCTACTTAACGCCTAAGTAAGTTAGTTAACTATTATTTATATAAAATAAGTTATAATATTAGGTCCCCTCTCTAAAAGTCTTATCCTTAAAACTTAATATAAGTAAGTTATTAGTCTTAAGTTAAGGATCTATTAATTATACTTCCTATTTTATTTATAATACTAATACTATATTAGGTTATATTTAAAAATTAAAAAAGAAATTAGTTATTACTAAGCTTAAAGATTATAAACGTAAAGCTTTAATCAAATATATTAAGTCTTATTCTTTAGTTAGTAATATACCTTATACTTATTATTTTTAAGTAAAGGTTTCTTACTATTTTAGTGAGAAATTATCTAAGTACTATATATATATTAAAGTAAAGAAACTTTATAATAGTATTTTAATAGCTTTAATTTATATAGTAATTCCTTAATCTTAGTCTTATTTAAGTAATAACTAACTATATTATAATATAAAAATTAAATAAGTAATAAAAGGAATAGGATAAAAAAGAAGAGAAAACTAATAAAGAACTATTTATACTTCACTAAAAGTTTACTTATTTATAAACTTAAATAGTAGAAGTTACTAATTGCTTAAGTTATATTTATAAAATAAAAGAACTAATAAAAAAGTACTAAACTAAAGCTTTTAAGTAAAGAATATAAGAGATTAATAAAGAGGATAGTATACTTCTAATACTAGATATTTATAAAAAATAAGTAATAAATAACTTCTAAACTACTAAAGTACTAAATAATCTAAAGTAGTAAGAGTTTAACTTTAGTTTAGACTTTATTAATCTAAGTCCTTTAGTATCTAATATTAGTAGTATTTTAATATTATTTTAGTTTATTTTTAGTATCTCTAAGTAAATAAATAGTTTTCTTATTTATATTAGTTAAAAGTATCCTCTTAGTTATACCTATATAAATAGAAGTTATATCTTTTATTTTCTAGTTTCTTTTTATTTCTATTATCTTTCTTCTTATACTTATTTTTCCCTCTTATTAGTATATTTTATATATCCCTTAAACTCTTCTATAGTTATAAGTAGATTTAGTCTATTTCTTAGGTTAATATACTTAAGTGTTCTAATATATTTATTAATCTTTTCTTAATAGTTAAATAAGTTATTATTAGGTTTCTATATATTTTCTTTATAACTATACTTTTTCTATTTCATAAGGTATTCCTATTTATTATCTCTATATTAGTAGTTAAGTAGTTCTTTTACTTTATATTCTAGTTTATTATCTTCAATAATAATAATATTATGAGGGGCTAACCCTCAGTTTATTTAACTTAGAGGTGCCTTAATTATAGTAATCTAAGCTCAAGAAAGGAAGTTTCTAAGATACTCCTTATATAGGAGAAAAATAGGTATAAGGCGCTTATTAAATAAGTGTAGTCGCTAGGGGTAGAATTCCTAGTAGTCTATAGTATTACTTAAACGTAATAAGTAAGTATAGCTTATAATATATACTCTCTTTTTTTAGTCCTTATATAAGTATAGGTTTAGTATAGGTTAAAAGTAGTTAGTATAAACTAAAAGTAAGCTTAAAACTTTATTAATTTAAACTACTAATTATATTATACTTTATAAGTAAATAATATAATAATATAATTTTTTATACTTAGTTTATTTTTAGTTTTTCTTTTTCTTATTAACTTATATAGTAGTAAGTTACTTAATCTTTTACGCTATTATTTAACTAACTTTTTATTATTATAGCTATATTTTTAGTATACCTTTAGTCTATTTATCTTATAAATTAGTTAGATCTAAATCCCTATTAAATATTAATTTATATAGATCTAGCTACTACCTACTTAGCTTTTATAAATAGCGTCTCCTATATATTATTACTTACTTTTTCTTTATTATTTTACTATAATTAACCTTATTTAGTTTATTTTCCCTAACTTTAATAAGGAGATAAAGTCTCTTTTTCTAGTTAATATTAAGAGCTTACTCTCTAATTACTCTAAGTTTATTAGTTTCTTTAATAGTGAGGAGCTTATCTTTAAGGACTTTAATTTCTAAAATAACCCTCTCTATAATCTTATTTAGTCCTTCTCTACTTACTTTATCGCTTAAGAGCTTACTTTTATATACTATTTAGTTATTTACTTATCGCCCTTTTAACGTTCTACTAAGGTCCTTATAAGCGTTAGTTTATATTTAGTAGTATCTTTTTAAATAAAACTTAAAGACTTATTTATATAGTCTCTTATTTAAAGTATATATTTACTATAGCTAAAACTAAGAAGCTTAGTAATATTATAGCTTACTATAATATCCTTAAGTAAAGTATATTAATATACTATTTTTAGTTTATTATAGAGGTTAACTATTCTTAGGTAATATTACTTACTATATCTACTATTCTAATAAAGCTATTAAGTCTACTTATATTAATATAGGTATTACTCTTTTACTACTCTAATCTTATAAAGCTAATAATTTACTAAAATAATAAAAATGTAATTTACTACTATAAAGAGTTTATTTCTCTTAGCTATAACTATCTTATATATTATAGTATTAATAAATAAGCTTTAATAAGTTCTTATTATCTTACTACTTTAGTTTAAATATTAACCTTTTATTAGTTCTTTATATAGCTTAAAGTTTATGTAAAGTTCTTCTATACTATCTCTATCTAGAGCTATAAGATCTATATTAAAGCTAAAGAGAAATATACTACTAAGGTTACTACTAAAGCTACTACTAACGTTAATACCTCTCTTACGCTTTCTACTAGTTTTCTAGCTATTCCTATCTTTAACGCTCTTACTACTACTTCTACTTTAATATTACTCCTAGTTAAGCTCAATAAAACTTAGTTATACTATTTTATTTAAACTTACTTAAATATAGCTAAAGTCCTCTATAAAGTTTATTATAACTTTATCTTATCCCTATTTATAAAATCTAATTACTTCTTAGTTTATTAATATTACTACTACTACTTACGCTAAGTAAGAGAAATAAAGGTCTTATTTCTAGAGTTTTTATTTTACTTATTATTTGCTTATTTTAAGCTTATCTTAGCTTTATTATATCTTTCTATAGCTTTATACTATAATAAAGTCTTCTTACCTCTCTTTAACTTCCTAATTATAACTTACTTTACTACTAATTCCTTTATTCTATTTTTATTTATATACTACTATTAAGTTATAATACTATATACTAAAGGTTGCTATTATTCTTATTTACTAAGTTATACTTTTCTTTAAATTTATTAACTACTTAGTTATTCTATAAGGATTATAAAGGTTCTTAAGTAAACTAGCTATAACCTATCTATTTAATAAGTAACTTATAGCGCTTACTTCTACTTATATATTTCTATTATACTACTAAGATAGATTTAACCTCTTATTAATCTTCTCTATCTTTAAAGATTAGTAGTAGTTAAAATTTATTAACTTCCTAGCCTAAGAGTAGGTTATTTATAGTATAATATAATAAACTAAGGCCTCTAGCTGTTCACTATAATTTTTACCTACTTAGAGCGATAGACCTCCTAACTCTACGCCTCCTAACAATACATATAGCCTTTAGTCACATAATTGTAATCTCTAACTACATCCCTCTCCTAACCTTAGCTGCACTTATATATACATACAACTTCACAATCTTTAACTTCACTTTAGTAACAATATAGTTTATAATTACTTAATTACTTAATTACTAACTACTAAACTATCAACCTATCCTCTCTCTCGCATATCACCTATGCTACTAACACTATCTCTATCACTACTTCGCTATCTGCTAAAAGCAAGTCGTCACTATTATTATAGTCTTCTTATTTAATTAGGCTAGCTAACACCTTCATAGCAGCTATACTGTTATTAGTAACACTCTCTCTATTAGTTAGCGTAAGGCGTACTTACTAATAAGCCCTACTAAGCTTATACTAAGGCTTAAGCTATATCTACCTTAGTATTATAGAGGGTTTACGTAAAGAAAGGCCACTCCTTAAGATAGCTAGAGATATACGCAGCCTCTACGCTAAGGCTATTAGGTCTTATTATCGCTATAATCGCTTAGCAGATAAGGTCCCTTAGAGGGGTATTACTAAAGGCTCTATCTAACGTAACCCTAATAAAGTACTTCTAATTAGAGATAAAGTATACGTTAAACTTAAAGGTTTTATCTAGTATATAGATATTATTCTATATAGTAATATCCCTAGCTATATTTTTAAAAAAAGGCGTACTTTATATAAGGTTAGTATTCTTATATTCCTTACGTAGTGTAGATATTATGAAACTTTAGGATTTATTATAGGTTAATAAGGAAGAGGAAGAGGAAGAGGGATAGGTATAAAGCCTTATACGTAGTAGTAGAGTTTTTATACTTCTAGCTATAAGAACCTCTTCTAACAACCTCTTTAGTTAAGGAGTTATCTCTTATATAGTAGCGTTCGCAGAACCTCACTAGAAAGTTTAGCGAAGCTATCGCTATATAAGCCTTAGTAACCTATTCAGCCCTAATATGATCAGCCCTACTACGTGCAGCGCTACTAGCCCTACGCTACGTAGCTAGCGCTATTGCTATTCTACTAGTCTATTCAGCTAGGGCGCGCGTTCAACTTTATGCGAGGGTTTACCTGCTAGCAGGAACATATAGGGTTTCTATACTGTTTTCCTTAATTAGTAGAGGGTATAGGTTAAAGTACCTATATAGTGTTTCTAGAATTATGCCTACGTATAGGGTGAATTTTGCTGTAGTCTTTTTATAGGGGGGCTACGTTATAACTACAAACTTAATATAATAAACTAACGTAAAAATAGTTATAAACCTTACTTAAAACGTTTAATTTAACTATAGTTAGTAAGATTACTCTAATTACTTTATACTTTAAGTATAGCTAATCTAACTTCTTATAAGGTTATTCTATATAGAAGTTTACTAGTAATAACTAAACTTTATTACTTACTTTATAGCGTTCTACTAGTATCTTTTTAGTATTTACTAACTACTTTATAGTCTATTAAGCTACTATAATAGTAGCTTAAGCTAACTTAGTAGTTAACTTTAGTTTATTAATAAACTTATTAATAGCTAATTTATATAAGTTTATTAGTTTTAATATAAGCTAAACTATTAACACTAAGTTAATATAATATCTATAAATAAAGAAGAATAAGCTTACTCCTATTATAGCTATATTATAACTATTAATTACTAATTAAATAGATAGTAAGTAAACCTCTTAGTTATCTTAAGTAAAGTTAACTATTATCTATAAGACTACTTAGATTTCTTAGTTAAAACGCTTAGTTACTCTATCTATCTATAAGTAGAAAGTAGTATTTAAATACTATTTAATTTTAATAAGTATATAAAATTATTACTAGAACTAGCTTATCTAGTTACTACCCTTATTACTAACTATTAACTTTAGTATACTATAAAATTAATAATAATAGTTTATAAAATATTCTATATATACTTCTATATCTATAGATATTATCCTTTCTAAGGTTATTATTTTTAAAAGTCTATTAATTATTACTTAGAAGTATTTAGATCCTATCTTTATTATATATAAAAGATCTATTATAAAGTCTATAGTAAGGTTATAATATAGCTATTCTACTACTAATAATAGCTATAGAAGCTTATATTTTACTTATTACTATATTATTCTATAACTATAGCTATTATAGTTCCTTATAAATTAGTAAATAGCTAAAGACTACTTTAGCTAGAAGTATTATTAAACTAAGATAGCTAATATATTATTTTAACTAAAGTAGCTAGTTATTATTAAATTATAGTACTTTTAGATTAATTATATTTAAAGGGCGTTCTATAAGTAGTCTTTATCTATTAATCCTAATACTTAAATTTAATCCTTAAACGTTAATTAGTTAAAGGTATTAATATTATACTTAGTAATTTATAGTTTTAAGCCTAACTAAGAAGGGAAACTTTAGTCTCCCCTTTTTACTATAAAATAAGCCTTTTAATACTAATTATTACTTACTTATACTTTATTCTAAGTATACTAAAGTACTAAGTCCTTAAATACTATTATTTTAAAGGCTCCTATAAGTATTAACCTATATACTTTCTTTAGAGTAGAGTTAGAGATTATTTATATTACCCTTCCTTTTTCTTATTTATCCTCTTAACTTTTTAAAGTATTTTATTTATAATATAAAAGTATATTAGGTATAGCTATAAAGTAGCTTAGTTAGTACTCTAAGAAGAAGTTATATCTTAATAGCTATTTAGCTTAGTAGCTTTAACGCTCTATTAAATACTACTTTTATATAAAGTATTTAAAGCCTTTATAATTAATTAAGACCTTAAATCTAAAGTAGCTTCTTAACTCTATATCTTATACGCCTAAGTATATAATAACTACTAATAGCTCTTTATTATAGATTAAGTAGTTATATTAAGCTAAAGTTAGCTTTTATAAATAGAAAGTAATAGAGTACTATTATCTTTATAAGTTTTCTTAAGTTAATACTCTTCTTAGCGTAAACCTTAAGTAGTTTATTTTAATAGTTATTAAAGCTTATAAATTAAAATAGTATAAAACTAAAGTAGTTAGAAAATAGTATTTAAACGTCTAGAATATATCTTCTTATTCCTTACTTTAGATAAATAAAACTCCTTTCTTTATAAAGAAAGTAAGAAGCTTTATAACCCTTAAGTATTCTAATATAAATATTTAGTAATAGTTAGTAAACCTAAAGAAACTTTATAACCTTTTTATAGAAATAAACGCTTCTTATTTAATAATTACTTATGCTTTCTCTATATTATAAGTAATACTTTTACTTACCTTTAAAATAAACCTTATATACTTTACTATTTTTATAGAGAACTTATACTTTACTAAGTTAAGGTTAAGGCTAGCTTCTTTAAGTACTTAGAGGACTTTATAAACTTTCTATTTATAGTTTATTTAGAAGCTACTACTATAGACTAATATATTATTAATATAAGCTATTATAAAGTTGTTAAGGAATTTCTAAAGTATATTATTAATATACTATTAGAATATTACTAAGGCTCTACTTAGCCTAAATAGGTAAACTAACTACTTAAAAAGCTTATATTATATATAGAAAGTAATCTTCTCTTAGTACCTTTCTATTATATAAATCTTATAGAAAGCTACTATAATATCTAGCTTAATATACTATTTTACTAAACTAACTTTTTAGAAGGTTTCTTATATTAAGGGTAAAAAGTAATAATCTTATTTTATAATTATACTTAGCGCTTAATAATTATAATAAAACTATAATCCTCTACTTAGTTTTTAAATAAAGAGGATAGGTATACTAGTAAGTAACTTACTAGTTTAAATAAACCCCTTATTAAAGAAGTTAGTAAATATCTTTTTAAATATTAATAGCTCTTCCCTTAATATATTATAGAGAGAGCTTTAAAATAAGAGCACCTCTTAGCTAGAAGTATTATATTTAAAGTAGATTTTATAATTTACGCTAAGATAACTTAAAAGTAAAAAATATAATTTAGTAAGCTTAAAGAGCTCTATAAACTTATTATAAATATATTATAGTAATCTCCTAGAATAATCCTTTAGTTTCTTTACTTTAAACGTTTTCTTAATATCTTTTAAGCTTATAGCTTATATCCTTACTACTACTACTAATAGCTAGCTTCTACTAACTTTTTAGTAAATTACTATAAATAAAGTAGTATTTAGCTAGTAAGCTTCTTAGATTTCTCTTACTCTTTAAGGTTCTTTCTATCTTTATAAAGTAATAAAGACCTCTACTTTCCTATAGAATACCTACTTCTCTATTATATTATATATAATATTATTTTATTCTATCTATAATTTTCCTAAGAAAAGGTTAATATCTAGCCTTTCTACTATATAAGTAAAAAGTTACTATATATAGTTTCTAATTTTAAAGTATAGTATAGCTACTCTTTTTATAATAGTTTAAGCTAAATTATTAATAAAGCTTTATAATTATTATATTTAGTAATTAATATATAGTAAATAGAGGTAGTAAGTATACTAGTAGTCTACTATTATATAGATATTATAACTATAGTTTATTAAAGTATTAGTAGGAGTACTTTTATTAACTCTAACTACTAATATTATAAAAAGCCTACTTATATTATATTCTAACTAGAATAGTTCTTAGTTAGCTTACTCTTCTTCTATTATTTCTAATACTTAATTTCATACTAAGGTTACTTATTTCCTAAGTTAGAAATATTTTCTTCTTTCTTAATCTCCTCTAAGTTTAAGTATATTATTTCTTTAGTAACTTTTACTACTCTAAGACTATCCTTTAACCTCTTAGCCTTTTAATAGTTCTTTTATAAGTAGCTAACTTAATTATATTTAAAATAATAATATATTTCCCTATTAAGGTTCTTAACTATTCCCTTATATAAAGCGTATATTAACCCTATTATCTTAATATCCCTATCTATATCTACTTTTAGCTATAATAACCTTATTCTAAAAGTAATAAACTAGTATAAAATGTTATAAATATAGTATAACCCCTCTAGTTTCTAAGTAATATCTTATATAAAGTTTATATACTTAGTATACTTATAAGGGGTTAGGTAGTTAACTAGATAATTAAAGAGCTTATATAATAATACCTTATATAAGTAGTTAATCTAGACGCTATTTAGCTAAGTTATACTACTTACTTCTATAATAATATATTTAAAGCAAAAAAGAAATAAAACAAAAGCTTTATTATACTTTATCTTAAGCTCTAATAGCTTTCTAAAAGCTTTACTTTTTATATTTAGGTCACTATAAGTATAGTCTAAATATACTAAGAAAGTATCTAGCTTAAATAAGCTATTACTACCTCTAGAGCTATAGAAAACTATAACTACTAATTAAACTTTAAGTTCTAAGTAGGAGTTAATTAGGTATTATACCTCTTAGTTACTTAAGTAGAAAGCTTAATCTATCTTAATCTTATTATATATCTATTATACTTATATAATATATTTATTATAGCTTCCTCTAAACTTAAGGAGGTTAAGGAGAGGCTTTAAGTACTAAATACTACCTATTTCTTAGATAATATCTAGTTCTAAAAGTAGTAGCGTTAGTAGTAGTATTAGTAAAGTTACTATAAAGTTTAATATTACTACTACTAAAGTATTATTAACTATAATAGTTTATGTTAGATCTATAGCTAGCTTATTATTAACTTACTATAGAACTATTAGGTTATTAAGTTAGTTACTAAGCTTATTAATAGCTATATAGATTACTTTAAATACTTCTTTATTTACTAACGCTAGTTCTAAGCTAGTTACTTCTAGCTTAATTAGTTTTATTTTCTACTTACTATCTATTACGCTATATAACTAATAAAGTAGGTATTTAAAAAAAGCTTAGATATATAAAGGGCTAACTTTTAGTTTATTTAACTTA
>JAKMXC010000283.1:0-71749 GCA_025328345.1 Colletotrichum sp. SAR11_59
CCTCCGCGCGCCGTCCGCGGCCGCCCTCCGGGTGAATGACCCCCGGGGGGACCCCAACTCGGCGGGTCCGCTACTCAATTCCTCCTGGGGGGGGGGGGGGGGGGGGGGGTGACATTGTGCCATCATCAGCGATGACTGGCAGGTCAGTGGCCACTCTCTCCGAACCGAAAGGCTCTAGTGCCGTCGAGGAGGGACCTGTTTTTTTCTTCACAGGGAGAGAAAACGGTGTAGGGCACACCATGATGCGCCAGGTAGTCGTGGTAGAGTACGTAGGTAGCACTGTAGCAGCATGGTGGGATTGGCCGTGACCAGGTTCGTTCGTAGTGTAGGTGCGCAGCATGTATGCGGACTTGTGCAGCATTTCGCCCCCGCTAAAGATGATGTGGTGAGGATCTAATCTGACAAGATGGATCAGATAATCAAGTACTTTTGTATGTACTGCTTGGGGTGGAGGGAAGTACCTTGTCCCGCACCTGGCGCAGTGGTGGTGTTCTTTCTTTGATCCGAGCGACAAAGCTGTCTCGCGTCCTCCCATCGGGTACCCGACCAGACCGACCGGAGACCGGACGGCAGTGAGTGCCGGCTCCGTAGGCTGGGCCGAGATAGAGTGCGAAGCAATCTGAAAGATCTTGTCATGGCGGCCCTGGGTCGTTCGGTGAGGACATGTCTTCAGACGACGAGATGGAGACTGGGACGGCGGAGGTGAGACCAGATGGCTGGGGCGCTCTCAGAGCAACATCCAAAATTGGCATTCGTCGCCCGATGGCCCGTCGGAGTTTGGAGGGGTGGGTAGGAAGGAGGACTCCATCGCTGGGGTTTGGGTCGGTCGGTAAGGTACGAATACAGGCCGGTATGTACGGCTCATGATGGAAGTATTTTGGGGACGGATGAAGTTGCAATGGAGACTCTGCGCGAATTTCGGTAGGTAGGTGTGTGTGTCTCTGGAGACTGGAGGAGGCGCTGGATCATGGATGGAATCAGCGATGGAGGTGCTAAGAGAGGTGGCCGTGCCGAATTGGAGCAGGTTATCTGATGATCTGATTATCTAAATCTGATAAGATCCGGGTCTAATTAGGTAAGGCGTACGTACCTGCTGTATTGGGCCCAGCAGCGATGCCACGATGGCCCTAGCACACCCGGGCTTATGCCTGGCAGACGCCCCCTGCCTGCTAAGACCAGGCACCTTTAGCGCCCAAACCCACTGCACATCCACTGACGATCATCCACCGGGCACCTCCAGTCTCTTCCAGCACCTCAGTCACAGCAGGCAGGCGCACATGAAGAAAAATTCGACAGACACCTGCCCCTGCCTGAGGTGCCTGCATTGACAGTGGTGCCTGCCTTGACAGTGTTCTCACAAAAATAGGTAGCCACGCCTGGCACCTACGGATACCTCCTGCCTTCTACCTGCCTCCTACCTGCCTCCCCATACCTAGGTAGGTGGTCATGGTCATGTTCCATGAGGCAGGTACTGTGAAGCAGGTACCTGCCTTCCTCGCACCAAACGACGCAGCGACAGGGAAGGTGGAAAATTTCTTCACTTCGATTCCCACCCACCACGACGCACCTCGACCTCGTCCTCCAATGTACATCCCCTGCTCAACCTCATGCTCATCCATGTCATTCCCTCTTCTCCAGCCAAGAATCCTCGTGGATTCCCCTCTTTCTCCGTCGCTGTCACCCACCTCACCTCGCCTCACATCGCCGTTCACACCCTCTCTTGTGGTCCTCGAGACCCTCAGAACTGAACAAGTACCTGCTTCGTCCGCACAACCACACCCAGGCCTCCAAGCCCGCGATGACCTTCCGTCTGGTCTCTCGATCCAGTCCATGAATGGCGGAGCTCCAGTTGATCCATCCATCCTCTGTGACCTTGAGAGATGAGGCCAAATGGCAGCATATCTGTTGATACCTTGAAGTTTATTAGTAAGAATTTTCTCTTTCTAGAACACTAAAAAACTGGGTAACAAAACCAAAAAGTTGATCCATCCATCCATTATGCCCCATCTCCTTGAGCCCCGAGACATGGTCTTTTTCCAAACGGCCGATGGCAGCCAATAGAAGCCTGCCCTCGATACCCATAATACAAAGCCACCAGTAGAGGGCCAGCAGGGAAGTATTGAGGGCCTACGAGGCCTATAATCTGTCCGGATGCGGTGTTTAGAGGGCCCTCTAAAGCCTTCTTAGCAAACCAGAGGCCAGCGTTCCCGCCACTTAGCCATAGTACTTACGCTATCACTACCTACGTAGGGGACGTTAAAGTAGCTGTGGCGGGTGGGAAAAAGACCATGTCTCGGGGCTCAAGGAGATGGTCATTGGCGCTATCCACCACCACCGACATCATCCAACCCTTCGATCCTTGGCTCGTCCGCGGCCCATAGTCCATTCATTCGCAGCCATGCCACGCCGTCGCCGTGCCTCCGACCACCGTGGAGGGGAACAGACAACGGAGTCTGAAGGCTACTGTTGGGCCTGACCTCCAACCCGCAAGCAAACCTACACGCCCTGGGGAGTTCCCAGTTGCTGTCTGCTCGAATCCCAGCCTTTCAAACTCGGCATCCCGAACATCGCAGCCATTGACCGCATTCCTTCGACGCCCTTACCTTGTCTCGCCCAGCTCCGGACGCGCACTTACCGCACCTCTGACTTTTAGAGCCTCTCATCAGCTCATCAGACGTTTCTTGCGGGTACAATTCCATCCAGTCGTTGACAATAGACGCCTTCAACGTTCAAGTACACGCAGAATCCACGCGGAATTACGTATTGCGTTCGACTCAGCTTGCCCCCACCTCTGGGCCACACACTCCACGCTGCTCGGGTCTGTCGACCACACCTCACCTTGCCCATCCCTCCATTGGACGGGCCGCAGAGGTGACGAGACCTGTGATTCTGTGACAGGTCCCCACGTCGTCTGGGCTCTGCAGAACTCCGATGGATGTTGCTCCAATGTCGCCCGCCGCACATCCATACGCAACCAGCCTCAGTTCTGCTACCGCCGAGCTCGCCTACGCGCGCACATGGAACCGTCCAGCCCCCAAAGTCCATTCTTGAATGCCTCTAGCCTCGGCCGTACAGCCAAAGAGAACGCCGCACCATCCCACCGGCGCCGGGCTTACGGCGGATGCCACATCGTCTTCATACGCACGTTCATCAACATCTGGCTCAGGCAGGTGAGATGCATTTCCGCCTAGTCCACCATCTCTGCTCTTGGTCGGCCGAGGACGAACAAAGTACATACGTGATACATCTTCATCTCTTGCCTCGACATGTAAAGGGTGTGGTAATGAGTGGTACCCCCCTAAAGTCAAAGAGCTCCGCGGCGCGGTACCATATCTTGGATGCCCTCCAAAGGCAAGTCCCCGGGGAGTTTGCCGATTCTAGAAACCGTTGCCCGGCAGTCAGACGAGATCGGCCACCCGCCGCGAACACGGATGAGCACGATGCGGATCATGGCGTGGCGTCTGGGGGAGAATGGCCTGTTCTGGATGCGCCGTCGTATTTCACCATGCTGCAGAACCCCAGTATCTTGGGACTTTGCGCCTATTTCCGAAGCTGGAGACACAATAACCACCCGTGGAGACTCTGGATTAAGCCTTGAAGATCGTGCGTCGCTCGCCGGAGACTGGCGCCGGGCGACTGTTGAAGAAAGTTTCCAGTCAAACACTCCAGCGGCTCGGGGCCGGCGACGTCGGGACACTTTGTGATCGGCCTTGATACAAATACGGAAGGGGATGCATGTCCAGCGATCCAAATCCAACAACGGCTCCACGGTGCACAACAGCTGTCACTGTCAGGAGCGTCTCCCGGCCACAAGATCGGATAGGGCTGCCGGCCAACGGCATGCCATGCGATGTTTCTCGTCATGCCTTGCCTCACACTACTTTATGCCATGCGGGTTCGCCACGGAGCTGGTGCTGCTGCCGCCGCAACAGTTTGGTTCGGTTATGTTTCGTTTAATTTGCTTGACATTTCTCACTGTTACTCTTTCACAGTTACACTGCACCCCACGTCCAAGTAGGACAAAATGCAGCACGAGAACACAAGATACAAAGTCTGGGAAATCTTGTCCCTCCCGAGATGATCCAAGACGGACATCCTGGTTGCTAAAAAGGCTCTGAACGGGCCGTCGAAGCTTATCCCACAGCGGCGTCCGTCCCCCGATGGCGCGGCGCATTTTTTGCCAGCCATGACGCCATAAGCGCCGGATCTGCCCCTCAGGGCCCTGGATCCTCCCTTCGGTTTTTTTCTGGTAATGCCGCTCCGGGAGCATGGAGCATCTCTGTTTGACCGGCCCCAGCCCGGTGTCCAACGTGTGTGGGATGTGTGATGGAATCAAATCCCACAAGACAAGTCACAAAACTAGGGGATAACCAATGCAGACTTATATGGTACTACCTTGTTGATGGTACAGCGACTCAATCCAAGGCAAGAGTTTTAGTCGCCCAAGCCGCCAGCAGCTGACGCCGCGCCTCCCAGCCAGCAGACAGCAGCCAACGAGGCAAAGCAAGCCATCATCTGGCCAGCATTAGCTAGGTAGCTAATTAGCTACCTCACTCTCACCTCCGGTCAGCTTCCGCCGAGAGCGAGCTCCCCCTCCCTTCGTTCCTTTTTTTTTTCTTCTATTCTTTTTGCCCTTCTTGTACAGCTGCAAGCGCAACAGACAGCATCCAGTCATATTCACGCTGTTATTCCCGCTGTCCCTGCGGAGAGAGTACATGCGCGTAGTACCACCCCCGCGACTGCGTACCAAACTCTTCGACGGTAGCATCTGCAGCAGCAGATCACCAGCGAGTCCAAATCTTCAACTTAGATTACAGCACGTCCATCATCACAGATTCCCCATACTTCACGCACGCACACGCGGGCGCTATCCATTACCTGCGCCAAAGTACCACCTGTCAGACATACGCACAGGTCAACTGGGGCACATCGCACAGGGCCGAGCCGTCTTGGAACTAGCCGTCTTCTACCAACACGCCGTCCTCACCCACGAATGAACGAGCTCATAATTCATCATCGACAACCAAAGCTTTGGCATCCCTTCTGCATTGCGCTGCAGAATCGCTGTATGCTTCCCGCCGGCTGAGTAATTGCTGCAATCTTACAGGCCCGGCAGCCCGCAGCCGACCCCGTGTCAACCCCTCGCCTGCCCCCGTGGCATGTTGCCCAGCGCCCCAAATAAGCAAACACGCCGTTGCAGCCACCAGATCTGTGAATCATCATCCTTCTCATTGGTCGACCTGCTCCCCGGCGCGTGGTCTCTTTGACCTCCTTCTGCAGGTCCGTCTTCATCTGGCCCCGGGCGCATTGACCGTTGTGCCTGTGCCTGTTTCCGTTGAAAAGAGGGCCCGACTAATACGTGAGTCCCTTTTTGTAATGTCTGGAGACTAATGCCAGAGCTCTGCTTGCTTCGCGTACAAGCACCCATCGGACCACTCTCACCCTCCCTCGCGCAAGAAGGGCCTTCCCTGAATCACCTCACCAACTCTGGAATAGCATCCTCTCTTCTTCTTCAAGCCCCTCTGTTATCACCACCATCATTAGCATCACCATGAACGACAGCGAGCCTGAGCCCGAGCTCAAGCTCTCGTTATTAAATCCCCACCCGCAGAGGGTCCCCGGGCCTCGTCTTCTTCACGAGCTCGTGCATTTTTCTGCAGATGATTCCATTCCCGCAATACACTCCCTTGATGCCCAAGGACGAGAATCAACATGGTCCTATTCTCAGCTCCATCGGTCTGCAGATGTGCTGGCAGCGCGTATATCTGCCGTCGCAACAAATCGGCCCAAAGATGAGGAGTTCGTCGTGCCTCTTTTGGTTCCGCAATGTCCACAACTCTACATCTCGATGCTGGCCATCCTCAAGGCAGGGGGGGCTTTCTGTCCGTTACATCTCGACGCGCCTCCGGAGCGAGTGAGGTTCATCCTCCAGGATGTTGCGGCCAAGGTGGTAATTGTCAGCCGCGACCTGGCATCCAAGATTCCTCAAGATGACCAAGAGAGGACCATTCTGATAGTGGACGAGGATGGGTTCGAAGATTCTCCTGTCCCCAAGATACCAGAGTCAGAAACAACACCTCAGCGTCTTGCATACATTATGTACACATCTGGATCCACTGGGACGCCCAAGGGTGTCGGTGTCTCTCACGAAGCAGCGACACAGAGTCTTTTGGCCCATAACAAACATATACCGAGCTTCAGGCGCTTTCTCCAGTTCGCATCACCGACTTTCGATGTTTCCGTTTTCGAAATCTTCTTCCCGCTCTTCCGTGGATGCACCCTAGTCACTTGCGACCGCGGCCGCATGCTCAACGACCTGCCCGACGTTATAAGAACTCTGCGAGTTGATGCCTGCGAACTGACTCCTACTGTTGCCGGCAGTCTGTTGCGACTGCGGCAAAACGCGCCTGGCTTGAGGTTGCTGTTGACGATCGGCGAGATGTTGACTGAAGCGGTTGTCAATGAGTTTGGTGGTAGTGAGGAGGCTGAAAGCATACTATGGGGCATGTACGGCCCGACAGAAGCGGCCATTCATTGGTAAGTCGCCGATCCGCAATACGCAGGCCAAGACTAACACCGTGCAGCACGCTCCGACCGGAATATCCCACAACTTGCCCTGCCTCGAATATTGGTTTCCCTCTCGAATCTGTTTCATGCTTTGTTGCTGCCATTCCTGATGAAGGTACTCCTTACGAATTCAAGATCTTGCCGCTTGGCGAGACTGGTGAGCTTGTTGTCGGCGGCCACCAGCTTGCAAATGGCTATCTCAACAGACCTGAACAAACATCTGCTGCATTTTTTGATACCCCCTTTGGCCGTGTCTACCGCACAGGAGACAAGGCAAAGATGAACCCAGACGGAACGATGGAGTGTCTTGGACGTATATCTGATGGCCAGGTGAAGCTTCGCGGGCAGCGCATTGAGCTCGGTGAAGTGGAACAAGCTGCCATGCGCGCAAGTGGATGCCATAGTGCCGTCGCGATGGTATTGGCTGGTATCCTGGTCGTATTCTGCGCCATGGATGATGATGCAAATTCCAACGACCGTGTAGAAGACATCCTCGCTACTTGCGCCAAGTGGCTTCCATCCTTCATGGTTCCTGGAGATGTTGTTCTCATGACCAGTTTCCCAAGGCTACCTTCAGGCAAGGTTGATCGGAAGTTGCTCAAGAGTGATTATGAGGCCGCCAAGATATCACCACCCACGAGCTCTTCGGACATGACCGATCCGTTGCCGCGAGAAGTTGCAACAGCCATTTCGGACCTACTCGGCTTTGAGATCTCGCCATCAACACAACTAGGCTCTTCAGGTGTCGACTCTCTCATGACCATTAGACTGGCTTCGGTGCTGAGGGAGAAAGGGTTCAATGTGTCTGCGACGGATGTCCTCGAATCTAGGGATGTGTCCTCACTATGTTCTCGGCTGGCATCATCATCACACTCGACGGGAGATGCATCTGCAAAGTATTCGGAAATTCCTATCAATCAGGTCTTAGAACAGCACGGGGATCTTGACTCAATACAGAGCGATATTGAAGCTGTTCATTGGTGCACACCACTGCAGAATGCAATGCTTGCGGAAACGGCGGTCAACTCTCAAGCCTACTGCAACTGGATCGAGCTCGAAATCCCGACTGGATCCACCACTCATGATGCAGAAAAGTGGATTCGCGATGTTGCGTCAGTCAACAGCATCTTCCGCTCTGGATTCATCACTCTTGGCAGAGGCTTTGCGCAAGTCGTTTTCCATCGGCTATCGGAGTCTTCCGTCAGACATGTCGAGCAGCTCAATCGGAATTTCTCCATCTCATTAGACGGGGAGTTTCTCCGTCCGCTAAGAGTTCAGATCTGCAAATCGGATTCCGACGACGGTGGTTCCATCTTGTTGCAGATCCACCATGCACTCTACGATGGGTGGTCCGCCGACATGCTTCTTGAAGATCTCTCGGCTCTGGCCCGGGGCGAATCGATTAAGCCGCACCCACAATTTCAAGATGTGGCCAACTTCTTCAGTGATCCCACCACGACACGGCAGCTTGACGATGCACGCAGTTTCTGGGCGGAAAACCTGCTTGGCTGGCAAAGACATGGCTTGCCACGCCTTATGGGCCGTCTTCCTCAAACGCTAGAGGTTCTGACAACGAGACGAACTCTGGATATTTCACAAGTTGACTTGGATGAAGGGGCGAAACAACTACAATGCCATCCGCAGGTCTTCTTCCAAGCAGCTCTGTCATGGCTTTGGGCTGGACTGCAGGGTCAACCTGACGTGGTCATCGGCTCCGTGTCTTCAGGTAGAACGATTCCAGTCACCAATGTTGAGCGTATCATGGGACCTTGCATCTCATCGACCCCATTGCGAGTTGATTTGAGGGGGCTTGTTTCGGTTGCCGATCTCATTCGAGCGATCCATGCCACCAACCGCCAGGTTTTGCAGCATGGCATCCTTCCACTGAACGAGATCAAGAAGTTGACTGGCCTGAGCCCTGGCGACTCGATCTATGATGTTCTCTTCGTTTACCAGGAATCTCTGTACAGTCAGAAGCGCACCTCTGGCCAAGTGCGGGAGATCGCCCACCAGGATTTCCTGGAAACTGGTCTACTCGTCGAGGTTGAGCCAACTGCCGACGGTCCAAGCTGCCGTATCACTCACCATAACAACGCAATTTCGATAGAGCACGCGAGTCTGCTGGTGGACCAGCTTGAGTCCGTGGTACTTCACCTTCTTCGAAATCCAAAGTCTCACATCAACACAATCATCAACAACTTCTCCCCAGACCTGAGATCAATATTCAATGACGCCCCGTCAATTTTGAATGATGTGCCTGATCTGGCTTCTATTTTCGAGCGAGCAGCAGACCTCACACCGGATGCAATTGCGGTTCGCTTCGCAACGTTGCTAGAGGATGACGCGGTCGAGACCGTGTCTTACAGCGAGTTGAACGCTTCGGCGAATAAGATCGCTCGCTGCTTGCAAGATTATGGAGCCAAGGAGGGCGACATCATCGGCCTCGTCATGGAGAAGTCGATTCCGCTTTATGCCGCAATGCTGGGAATTTTGAAGGCTGGATATGCATATCTCCCTCTTTTACCAAGTTCACCCGCCGAGAGAGTAAGAGGCATCTTGACGCAGGCAGATGTTACTCTATGTATCGCTGACAGCGGAGTCTCGGCCTCTCTGAAGGAGGTCACGAACTGTCACTTTATCGACGTCCGCAGAACCGACATGTCGATCATCTCCTCCGACAACCTCTGCATTCCACCCAATCCATCGCGGCCAGCCTATGTCATCTATACTTCCGGGACAACAGGCAAGCCAAAAGGTGTTGTCGTCACGCAGCTAAACATTGCGGGCAATCTTGACGTCCTCTCCCGCATCTATCCACACGCACCAACTTCGCGTTTACTTCAAGCATGTTCTCAGGCGTTCGATGTGTCGGTTTTTGAAATTTTCTTTACTTGGAAGGTTGGCGCTTGTTTGTGCTCTGGCACCAACGATACCCTTTTCGAAGACCTGGAGCGGGCTATCCGCTTCTTTGGGTGCACTCATCTTAGCATGACTCCCACCGTTGCATCTCTCGTAGACCCGAGCAACGTTCCGGGCGTAGAGTTTTTGGTTACGGCAGGCGAGCCGATGACAACGGTCGTCGCAAAGAAGTGGACGGGGCATCTGTACCAGGGTGAGTTGATCCCCATTATTCAAGACCGTATTCGGAGGCTAACAATTTCCAGGATATGGCCCAGCTGAAACGACCAACATCTGTACGGTCAAGAAGATGAAGCCCGGCGACTTCATCGACCACCTTGGATTCTCGTTTGAAAATACCTCAACAATAGTCCTTGGCTCTGAAAGTCTGGATCCCCTGCCTATAGCGTTTGCGGGTGAATTGTGTTTTGGAGGTGACCAAGTGGCGGCGGGATACTTGGGCATGCCAGAACTCACCGATTCGAAGTTCGTCAATCACCCCCAATTAGGCCGCATCTACCGATCTGGAGACATGGGCCGTATGCTTCCTGACGGCTCGCTCATGGTACTGGGCCGTATGGACGATCAACTGAAGCTGCGCGGTCAACGTATCGACACAGGCGAAATCAGCAGCATTCTCACTACTTCTGGTCTTGCAACCTCCAGCGCGGCTGTCATCGTCAGTCGCAGCAACTCGCCCGCTACGCAACTTGCCGTTTTCTACGTTCCTACAGACAACGGCAATTCTGAGTACACGACGTTGCCGATTGATGACAGACTGGCTAAAGCCAACCGCACCCTTTTTGGACTTCTGCGGTCTCGGCTGCCGGCCTATATGGTTCCAACCTATCTCTTCCCCATCAGCTCCATCCCCCTCACGTCAAGTGGGAAGATCGATAGAGCTGCAATGCAAGCTTCGTTCCGCGAGTTCTCTCGTGAACACTTGGACCTAGCTGCTGGCTCCAACGAGGAGCATGACGACGAAAACGCTTGGTCTACCCAGGAAAAGACCATTGCGCTTGTTACTTCGCAAGTCTTGAGCATTCCGTTGGAAGACATCACGCGCTGGCAGCCATTTGCTGCGGTGGGCCTGGACTCTATCTCAGCCATCTCCCTGGCGAGGGCTCTGCGGGGTTCGTTCTCGGTCAAGATCCCCGTGTCTTTGATCTTGCGGTCCGGAAGTGTCGCTCGTCTGGCACAAGAAATTTCGACTCAGCAGACAGAAGACGATACTCAAAGCATGAATGCATCAGCTTCTATGTTTTCCGATGAGTATGTCGAGGCTATCAAAGAAGACTTTGCCAAGGAAGGGCAAGAGGTCTCCGCCGTGTTGCCTTGCACTCCACTTCAAGAAGCCATGCTATCTTCAACAGCTGGCTCGTCCTACTCCAACCAGCTCATTTTCAAATTGAGAATCCCTGAGTCAGATATGAAGGGTTACTGGGAGGAAATGTGCCAACGTCATGCAATTCTCCGCACTTGCTTCATCACCACAAGAGAATCTCGAAGAGCCGTCGCGCAAGTTGTGCTTAGCTCGTGGACAATACCTTGGCACTATATAGACGCGGAAAGCTTACGAGGCGGAGCCGACAATCACACAAGGAACCTCTGTGGTTCTCTGAACTCGAAGATCCCCCCTGTTTCTCTCGCGGTAATCAAGTCTGAGAGCAAGAGCCACCTCTCATTCGTCTGTCATCATGCACTCTACGATGGCGTGGCAATCGACGTTCTCCTCGCGGAAATCGAGCAACTGGCGAATGGAAAGCCGCTGCAACCTCCTGTTGACTACCTTCCTGTCCTTCTCGAAATTGTCGGTTCTCCGGACGGAACTGATTCCTTCTGGAAGACACAATTTGATGGGTTCAAGCCTGCACAACACCAACTGTCCGTCAGGCCTGCTGAGCTTGAGAGACAGGGGCCCTTAGTGGTCACAGGCCTGCTCGAAATTCCTCTCAGCAACCTCCAGTCAGTTTCCAAAGCTACGGGAGTTTCAACATTATCATTTTTCCAGACTGCGTGGTCTGTATTTTTGAGCATTGTCTATGACGAAACAGACGTCTGCTTTGGCAATGTCATGAGTGGGAGGGCATTGAGTCACGAAGGCATTGATCGTTTGGTTGCGCCTTGCTTCAATACCTTACCCATCCGGATTGAGCTCCCAGCGTCGGCCCAATTTGTCACGATGCTCAGGAAATTCCAAAATCTCAACCCTCGCCTTCTGGAACGACAATTCACGCCTCTGCGCTCCATTCAGAATCAGGTTACCAGAAGTGGAATGCAGCTCTTTGACTCTCTCCTTCTTTTGCAGCAGCCTCGCTCGGAACGCGATGCGTCCGTGTGGGAGCTGGTTGAAGATAATGGAGCCATGGACGTGCCTCTGGTCTGTGAAATCACTCCAGAACCCCGCAGTGACTCTATATCCATCAAGCTCCACTGCAACAGCGACCTAATGACAACAGAGGCCCTATCGAGCTTGCTTCGTGTCTTATTGCACTTGGTTGCGAACGCCGCCAAGCATCCCGCTTCCAGCGTCCCTTCCCGAGAAAATCTCCCTGCAGACATCCAGGAGTTGTTAAAGAGCATCGTTGTCGACAAGACCATAGACCAGGACGAAAAACAACCTGAGGAGGGTCAAAACGTCTCAGAAGACGAGAAGTGGAACGATTCCGAGAAGCAAATACGATCTGTCTTGGCCGAACTGTCAAAAACTTCAGTCTCCAAGATCAACAGACACACTTCGATTTTCCGACTTGGTCTAGACAGCATCAACGCCGTACAGCTCGCTGCAATGCTGCGGGGCCAAGGTCTGCAGCTTTCTGCCTTGGACGTCATTGGGTTCCCTACCTGCGCGAAAATGGCGGCCCGCCTCGGACAGTCCAGCCAGCAAGATTTTGAGCTGTATGACTTCGCCAAGTTTGAGCGAGAGGTCGGAAACACCTCCCTTGGCGATGGTATTGAGAATGTTTTGCCTTGCACGCCCTTGCAATGCGCTATGCTTAGCAGCTTCATTCAATCAGGAGGTAAAGATTACCTGAATTACATGTCTTTCGCCCTCAAGGATGACGTTTCCCTTGATAAGGCTCGTGCAGCATGGGATTCTCTCCTCGAGCACCACCAAATTCTGAGAACCGGTTTCTTGCCAACACAACACCGCGATGCTTCGTTTGCAATGCTGCAATATTCCACTCATGGCATGAGATTGCCGTTGGTGATTCATGACAATGGGAAAGAATCTTTCAACGTCACGAAATGGAAGTTGGATATCGCTCACGCCGTCCTGCAAACTCTGGAAAAACCACCGTGGGCGGTTGCACTTGAGTGTCTCGACTCAGGCATCAACATGCACATCATTATGCATCACGCACTCTACGACGCGTTCTCTCTTCAGCTGATCTTGCGAGACTTGACTGTTTTCCTCCGAGGCGGTCGTCCTAGCCAGCATCCGCCAATTGACCGCGCTCTCTCAAATATAATGGCAGGCTCTGCAAAGGCGGACTCTGAAGAATTCTGGAAGCAAAAGTCGTCTGAGGTGGTAGTCAACCGATTTCCTACCCTTACTCCGTTATCCGAGCCATCTCCAGAACTTACCTCAAGTTCCAAATCTGCCAGCATTAGTCTCGAGATTCTCACCGAAAAGGCAAGGCAAGCTGATGTGTCAATTCAAATCATACTGGAAGCAGCTTGGACTCGTGTTCTTTCTGCTTATCTCGGCGAGGAGGATGTCGTCTTCGGAGTGGTCTTGTCTGGCCGCATCGACGATGAGACGGAGGGTGTCGTGTTCCCCTGCATAAACACCGTTCCTGTCATTGCGCACAATAAGTCCTCCAACTCTGAGCTTTTGCAGCAGATGCTGGGGTATCATAATGAGCTATTGAAGCATCAGAACACACCCCTCGCCCAGATACAGCGCTGGCTTGGCTACCCCAATGCCCAAGTCTTTGACACTCTTCTTGTATATCAGCGGATGCCTGAAGATGGTGCATTGAATTTCCCTTGGAGGACAATCAGCGACGAGGGCAACCTCGACTACCCTCTGTCCCTTGAAATTGAGCCTTTGGCCGGTGGCAAGATCCAACTTCGCGTTACTCATCGCACCGACGTCCTTCCAGCAGTCCAGGCACGTCACTTGGTAGACCAGTTCGATGCCATCTTACAGCATCTTGCTCAGAATCCTACTGGAACTGAGGACGACTTGTGGGCTCATAATCCCTCAGTGTTCTCCATTCTACCACCTCAGGAGCCGGACATTCCGTCTGAAGAGCAGTTCTTGCACCAATTCGTCGAGAGCAAGGCACGCACGCATCCAGACAAGGTCGCTTTGGAGTTTCTTACCGGGTTTCACGGCGAAACCCCGATTTCTAAGCAGTGGACCTTCAAAGAACTCAACGAGAAGGGCAATCAAGTCGCCAACCTTCTCTCACAGCACTCCAAAGTTGGGCATACGATCGCGATCCATTTTGACAAGTGCCCCGAGGCTTGCTTCTCCATTCTCGGCATTCTCAAATCTGGCTGCGCTTTCCTAGCACTAGATCCATCCGCGCCAAAGGCGAGAAAAGAGTTCATACTCAAGGATTCCGGCGCTCTTGCGCTGCTCACCAACAATGATATCGATTTTGTTGTTGATCAGCCAATTCTCCACATGGAGGATTCAGTGCTCGATACTGCCTCTAAGGAGTTCTCCAGCCCGGATTTCCTCAGCATTCAGGACAACTCGTATTGTTTATACACTTCTGGTACCACTGGAACGCCAAAGGGGTGCGAAATCACGCACGAGAATGCTGTTCAGGCCATGAAAGCATTTCAGAGGCTGTTTGAGGATCATTGGGATGAGACCTCCAAGTGGCTTCAATTTGCTTCTTTCCACTTTGACGTGTCAGTCCTTGAGCAATATTGGAGCTGGTCTGTTGGTATGACTCTAGTTGGAGCCCCGCGAGATCTCATTCTCGATGACCTTGCCGGTACAATCCGAAACCTGGCAATCACCCACATTGATCTGACGCCAAGTTTGGCTCGCCTGCTTGACCCGGCGGAAGTGCCGAGCCTATCTAGGGGTGTTTTCATCACCGGTGGAGAGGCTCTAAAGCAGGAGATTCTCGACGTATGGGGACCCGTTGGCGTGATCTACAACGCTTACGGCCCAACTGAGGCCACAATTGGCGTCACCATGTACCAAAGAGTCCCCCACAACGGTCGCGCTTCCAACATTGGAAAGCAGTTTGACAATGTTGGTTCATATGTTCTCAAACCTGGAACCGACATTCCAGTCATGAAGGGTGCTGTCGGCGAGCTTTGCGTTTCTGGAAAGCTCGTCGGTAAGGGATACCTGAACCGCCCAGAGCTGACCCAGGAACGTTTCCCAGTCCTGAAAGGCTTCAACGAGCGCGTGTACCGCACCGGTGATCTCGTCAGATTACTCCATGATGGATGCTTCGACTTCCTAGGTCGTGCTGACGACCAGGTCAAGCTGCGCGGGCAACGTTTGGAAATCGGCGAAATCAACCACTCCATCCGCGCCCGAGTTAGCGAAGTCAGCGACGTTGCCACTCTGGTCACCAAGCACGGCAGTCTGGACAAAGACATGTTGGTGTCCTTCGTCAGCCATAAGTCAACAGCTAATTCCAAGGCGGAGCTGCAAGTGCTCAACGAACCCACGACGGCCGCTCTTGTTCGGTCTGTTCAGAAGGCCTGCAGAGACACACTTCCGGGCTACATGGTTCCTTCGTACATCTTCCAAGTTCCGCGCATTCCCCTTTCTCCGAACAACAAAGCAGACATCAAGCAGCTTAATCAGCTTTTCAGAACTTTGACTCCAGAGACGTTGGTCCAGTTGTCACCATCCTCGAGGACAACTTCAGAGCCAACCAGTGAGGTGCAGCGGCAAATCGTGTCAACAGTACAGGAGTTCCTCGGCGACGACACTCCAGTCTCGCTGTCAAGTAACATCTTCGATCTTGGGGTTGATTCAATTTCAGCTCTCCGACTTTCCAGACTGATGCGTAAGAATGGTTTGTCAGGCGCGGCGCCCAGGATCATTTTGAGAAATCCCACTCTCGGCGATCTCGCTGAAGTCCTGCAGCAGACCGATTCAGCAAGTGAGGGCAGCGGAGTTCACGAGGCACGCCAGCTCATCCAGGCATTTGGCCACCGATACAGATCTCTAGCCGTGCAAGAGCTTTCTCTCCCAAGTGATGGGGACATCGAGTACGTTGCGCCGTGCACACCGCTGCAAGAGGGCATGCTCTCGAGATTCATGTCCGATCAAGACGAGGGCGCCTATTTCACTGCTTTCCGGCTGAAGCTTTCATCCGAAGTTTCCATTGAAAAGTTGAGGGTTGCGTGCGAGCAGCTTGTAAAATCCCATGCAATCCTCAGAACCAGCTTCATCCAAACGCCTGCCGGCTTTGCACAGGTTGCCCTCAAGTCTTCTGAGCTTTCTTGGAGAGACCTGAGAGCCCTTGAGCCTGCTGAAGTCGAGACACAACTGGCAAGCGCAATGCCAGCACTCATTCACAAGAACAGCCGGTGTGTTTCCGATCCTCTGGAACTGATCGTAGCTCAACTGGGCGAGGAGACAGTTTTAGTTGTTCACATCTTCCACGCGCTGTACGACGGCGTGACATTTGAGACAATGCTCCGTTGGGTTTCCGATGAGTATTCGCAGAAAGAACACCAACCAGCCCCCTCGTTTCTGGATACCCTTGCGCACGGACCGCTCGCAAATTACGATTCCAGCCGCCAATTCTGGACCGAACACCTCAGCAACTGCCTTTTTGACACTATTCCGAGACTTCAGGGTGGTGATCCCTCAAGCATAATCACAAGGACGAAGACTTACTCGGCCCGCAACCTGGAGACGTTGCGCAGATCGCTGAATGTCACACTTCAGTCAGTTGTTCTTGCCCTGTGGACATCTGTTTTCAAAAAACATTTCCCCATCAATGCCGCGACCGGCGTAATTGTGTCTGGCCGGTCTATTGACATGGACCAAATTGAAACCACCATTGGTCCTTTGTTCAACACTCTGCTCTTCTACGCTGGCCTCAAGGAGGGGGACACTTGGCTATCTCTGATCCAAAAGTGTCATGAGTTCAGCACGGCAGTCTTACAGTTCCAGCACGTGCCGCTGCGGAACATTCAAAAGTGGTGCACCAAGTCCAGAGGTCGGCCCAGCTTTGAAAATCTCTTCGTTTTTCAAGTTGAACAAGCTCGTTCGGCAGAGCCCTCAGGCATGTGGTCCATTATGGATGACTACAGCGTCTCTGACTATCCCCTCGCCTTTGAAGCGTCGTCAACCCCCGATGGTCAACTCCGAGTCCAGATTGTGGCACATGGAGACGTTGCTGACGAGGCTATGATGAACTCTCTCTTTGAGGAGATTGATGAGGCGATGGTGGATGTCACCTCTCGCGCAACCTACTCTCTGCCTGTCAGTGCCAATGTCTCTCGTGATGCTTCGACTGCCGCATCGCCCCGCACCCCGTTGACTTCACGACCCGAGTCCATTGACGGCGACTTCAAGGACCACGAGCTTCATCTGAACATCTCAGACTTTGAGTGGACACCCGCCGCTTTGGTGCTGAGGAAAGAGATTGCCGCTCTCTCAGGTGCTTCCGAGGAAAGTATCACAGAGAACATGGCCCTTCTGGAATTGGGCTTGGACAGCATCGACCTTGTGAAACTATCTGCAAGGCTCAAGCACTCCGGTCATAATCTCACATTGTCTCAACTCATGAAGTCTCAAACCATCGCCGTCATGTATTCCATTCTCAATCGCAACAAGCCTGTATCGGAAGACTCCAACCAGCAATCAAACTACGAGGACCTCAAGACAAAGCTCTGGAAGGCTGTGGAGTCCACTGATTTCGAGATGCAACAAGTTGAGGCCGTTTTGCCTCCCACGCCGTTGCAAGAGTCCATGATTGCCGATATGTTGCAATCGGACTTCGAGCAATACTTCAATCACGATGTCCTAGAGTTGGCTGATGGTGTCGATGTCGACAAGTTCGAGCAAGCTTGGCAACACGTCATTCAGAGATCGCCTATCCTGCGAACTGTATTTGTGCAGATCGAGGACCCTTCTATTGAGCAAACCTTTGCTCAAGTAATCTCGAAGTCCAGTCATCTGTTGGTCAACATGCTTCAGACAGGCGATGTGACTGAAGTGCAGAGCATTATCGATAAGCACAAGCGTAACGCTCGCGAAGCTCAAGGGCATGCGAATCTTCTGCAGCTGTCTGTCATTTCAGGAGATAACAAGTCTCTTGTCGTCTTGTCGATTTCGCATGCCCTTTATGATGGATGGTCTCTGGCTTTGCTTCATCAAGACGTCGCTGCAGCATACCAAGGCCAGCTTTCCGATCGGCCGCAGACTGAGCAATTCCTTCAAAGTTTGGTCCAGACGCCAACAGATCAATCCAGAAAGTTCTGGACGCAGTACCTCGCCAACACACGGCCATCAATGCTTTCTGAAAGGCAGCTCTCGGCTACATCACCGGGTGACCACACCCACCGGACGGAGGCTGTCTCGAGTGCTGGACTTGACCGCGTGACAGACTTCTGCAAACGTCACGCTGTCAGCCTGCAAGTTCTCGGCCAGGCTTGCTGGGCATCAACTCTTGCGACACTTCTCCAGACTCTTGAAGTGAGCTTCGGTGTCGTCCTCGCAGGGCGCGACTCGGAACAAGCCCAAGCCCTTATGTTCCCGACGATGAACACTGTGGCTGTACGCTGCGTTCTTCACGGCTCTGCCACCAACTTCCTCCGCTACCTTCAAGAAACCATGGGCGACATCGTAGAGTTCCAGAATTACCCCCTGAGAAAGGCACAGGCCATCGCTGGAGGGCGACTCTTCAACACACTTTTCATTCTGCAGAAGAACCCCGAGTATGGATCTGAAAACCCTCTGATGAAATCAGTCCAAGGCTCTTCTGCGACTGAGTTTGCCGTCTGCGCGGAGCTAGAAGCTACGTCAAAGAATCTCATCTGGCGCATTGCCGGGCAAAATGCGTATGTGTCCGAGAAGATGACCAACCAGTTACTACATCATCTCGACAGGGCGCTGCAGTACATCATCAACAGCCCCGAGGAGAACCTACTTCGCTTTGAGGGCGACAATGTTTCCATATGCCAGCTTCCCTCATTCCAGGCGAGGAAGGCGCCCGCTGATTCTTCTACGAAAATCACCAAATCGGACGAAGCCACGGAGTGGACGGCTACAGAGAAGCTCCTACGCCGGGTGCTCTCACAAGCTGCAGGGGTCGAAGAGAGCTCAATCAGCAAGAGCCATACTCTCTACAACCTAGGCCTAGATTCGATCAGCGCCATCAAGGTCTCTGCGCTCCTTCGCAAGGAAGGATTGAACCTTGGCGTCAAGGCCTTGTTGACATCGACCTCAATTCAATCTATGGCTCAGCAGGCTCAGTCAAGCACCTCCACTGAGATGCAGCAATTCCCAGACACCCCTTCTTCTGGGTTTGAACTCCCAAGCACAATCGATGGTGAAGCCCTGCTTACCAGTGCTGGTATTGCCGAGCCTCAGGTGCTAGCAATCCTGCCTCCTCTGCCAATGCAAGTCTACATGATGTCAACATGGCAAAACTCCGAGGGCCGAGTTTTCTACCCAGAGTTCTCCTACCGTCTTCAAGGATCTGTGACGGTCGATCAACTGCAAGGGGCATGGTCCGCTGTCGTTGAGTCAGAGCCGATTCTCCGGACATGTCTCGTTGCCACAGGTCAGAGGTCGCTACCTTTCGTGCAGATTGTTCTCCGTCCCGATGCCGATGGACCTCACAAGCACATCGCCATACAAGGAGAGGCTCCTACTTCAGAGTCTCACACGGAATCGTGCTGGCCCCAGGTACAGCTTTCCGCAAAGCAAGAGGATGATAAATCTTGGCTGCTTCAACTGAAACTTCAGCACTCACTTTACGATGGGTTCAGTCTACCGGCACTCATGCAGCACCTTCTATCCACGATTCAAGGGCAAGACTCCAAGGAGGTCATGGAGCTGGACTTGTGGAGGTCGTTTCTTGGTGCTCACCATCATCAGAAGGTGAGAGAAGACAATAAGCAGTTTTGGACGGAATACTTTGAAGGCATCATTCCCGCCACGTCATCTAAGCCTGACGACACGACCAAATCGTTGGAGCGAGTGTCAATTCTTCGACGCTCTGCCGTTGATGGTATCGCAAGCCTACAAAGCTTGTGCTCTCAGGCCGGCTTGGGTCTTCCCGCTCTATTTTTCGCCGCAGCTGCCAAGACTCTCCAAAAGTCGAAAATTCTCTCATCGTCACTGAGTACCACCGAGGTCGTTTTTGGCATCTACTACGCCAACCGATCCCTCGCCGATAATCTGCAACCGACATTTCCCACGCTCAACTTGGTTCCTCTCAATATCCGGGTCGATGAGACTTCCAGCATCATCGCCATCGCTCAGCGAGTGCAACAAGACTTGCATCTCATCTCATCACACTCGACTGTAGGGTTGTGGGAGATAAAGGACTGGACTGGGCTAGAGATTGACTGCTTCGTCAACTTCCTTCATCTCGGTGACGACGACAAGGAGATCCTTCAGGCAGGAAACGTCTCATTCGAGCTCGTTTCGAATGGAGACGAGATTGAGGGCCTGACCAAGACGGATGGCAACTCGGGTCTATCATCGAGAGTCACTGCCCGCTGGTTAGTGGACAATGCAGTTCGAGACGCATTCCCAGTAAGTTGCTTCGCGAATCAGTTCATAAGATGTCTTGCTAATGTGATTATAGGATGCTGTGGACATTGAAGCGTCAATAAAGGAAGGCGCGATGGATATTGGAGTGTTTGGGTCAGCGGCTAAAGTGTCTCAGTCCTCCGCTGGCGAGCTTATTAGCGTGCTTAGTTGCATTTTGAAGGAGTTATGAGGATATTAGAATTTTCATGTTTGACAAGTTCAATTGTTATAGTTCATAATCCACATGTTTTCGTTTAATTTGGTATCTACTTGTGTAAGTACCTCCAACTCGATGATTGTGTCTTTCACCAAGCATTTAGCTGCGGGGTGCACCATCGGTCAAGAGCAGATTAGCTTTAATGACCAGCGACACATGAAGATCATGGAGGCGACGCGTGGAAAGCGGTCATGTCCAGTCCCCAATGTGCAAAGAATGAAGGAGTGCACTCGAATTGGTAGTAGAAGCTGTATGGGGCCAGTAGAAATCACAGTAGAAGAAGGCAATGGTATGTCGTTTGTATGATGTAATGGAAGTAGCTGAAGAGTGCTTATAGTTGAGGATTCAAAATGATAGTAGTTCTACATCGTTCCATTACCGAACCCGAATACAACCTGAACGTGTATTGAGTGAGGATCTGTGATTTGTTTCCATAAATGCCATAAATGGTTTCCATCCTTCAGTTCTGGGGAGTCCATCTTTCTAACTGCGTGACGAATTTTAGCCTCCGCGGATGCTTGCTAGCTAACCCCATCTGATTACTTCGCTTTTAAGACTCCGATATTTTGCTTTTTTTTCTTCAACGCATGCGACACTGTCGATACCCAATCCAGCCTTTGCCTATCCGAAATTATTTCACATGCGGTGTTAATCAATGATCCTAGATAGTACAAATTGTGGGACTCAGTCCATAAAGCCTTTCAGACCTGAACCAATTTAAAGGGAGAGAATCAACAAGACTACATTTCCCACTTTACTGATGGATTGGAACACACAAATCTGACTAAGTTGTTCAGAGATACCTGCACTTTGTGCTTGGAAACCAAGTTCAGTTCACGTTAAGAGTCTCTTATACCTTTGAAAGGTTGGAGGTTGTCTGATTCTACAAAATTGGTGCATATATGACCATATGCTCACCTAGTCTCTGATTGACATGGACCGATTTGCCTCAAATTCTCAGACCTAGACCGACTTAGTTTTATCAGGATCATTCACAAAATCTGAGACTTGATTATGGACATCTTAAATTTGTCTGGCGCAAGAAGAGTAGCCTCAAACACGCAGTCAGTGGTTTTGACATTACAAATTGCAACAGAGAACTTGGCGGATGACTCTTGATTTCGCCGTCTGACTAATCATTGTCTGAAAGCCTATAGCCGAGGCTGACCACATTGTTGGTGTTCTGGGAGGACACGCCTGGAAAGATTCTGGGCAGTGGCTATGGCGAATTCGGATATCAAGCCTAGATCGATAAGGTCGTCCCATCGTGCCGGTGGGCGATCCCGAATTAGGCAGGTCTGCGGCTCACTGCGCACAGGTCATCTGCCGAGACCATCACACGGGCATAGGGGGTCAGCCCGCCCCCGTATGATGTATCGTTACCCTTTCCCCCGAGCTTCGGAATGTTCCTCTCTTCCGCCGTCGTCTTCTGAATCTGAGCATCTGAATGAGAGTCTGGGGAACATCAGGAAGGAGCGGGCTAGAGGGTTGGCGCGCGGCATTTCTTGACTTCGTTGGTGATGCCCTGCTTCCGATGCCGCTGGCAAAAAGTCCCTGGTGCCTATGGGGGCCATAATCTGACCATGACTATCCTTTTCTAGCAAGTGCAAAGAAGCGAAGGATGACCTCCTGCATCTGTGCCATTTGGCGAGTACGTTCCTGCATCGTGGCGCTGTTACTTGCCCGCATCCGAACGCCTGCATTGCAACGCTGAGCTGACCAGAGAGGGCAGCTGAGTCAATTACAACGAGTTGAAGACATGCCATGACAGCATCATCGACTGCGACCTGCTGAAAGCCAACTTAACCCCACTGCAACGCCCTGGTCGAGCGCTTGCAAAAGTTCAGAGTCCACATTCACAGGACCTGCTGCTCAAGCTTATTTCTGTCGTGATTGCAAGCTCCGGCCAGATGTTGCACCAGAGGCGGTGCTTCGCGCCAATGACTCGTCGGAGGCGATGAGACCCTGGAGAACTTCCGTCAGCAGCGCTGGTCAACTGCAATTTAAGGTATCGATCCCGCTGTGGGCTCGGGGCGCTGTGGAGTCTTGTCTCCGAGATGATTTGCAGGCTTATTTTTACGTGATCGGTCCCTATCGCTTGCACAAGGCACGCGACTTTTGGTTACGGCTCTTGTCCTGCATAACATGAATCAGTTTATGTGCTAGTTCAACGCTCTTTGAGCCGACCTCGAAGTCTGTTCGGAATATCAAAGCCGTTCAAGAGTCTAAAATAAGCTTATTCTTTCCTTTCCTTATTCCAACGGTTCGTCCAATGTCCAAGTATTCCAGAACGAATGTCCTCTTTCAGGCAATCGTAATCCCCCTGGACATTCTTGCCTGGAGAACTCGGAGCATGTTGCTGCAGACTACCGGAAACCCCCATATCGCCAAGACACCAATGCCAACCAAGCCGTCGCCAAGACGCCAACAGCGCAAACGAAGCATTAATGCAACCCTCCCACCGCTTAATCTCAAGGGTGCAAGCAAACTACCTTCCCTCTTCTCTCTCGTATCGAAGCCGATAGACGCAAGCTTTGGCATTGGCGGATCACGCAAGCACATCCAATCGTGCTCGTCGTGCAGAATCATGACCGCGATATCGACAACAACTTCCCAAATGATGCCCCATTCATAATGGACGGGTTCATCCGCACGACCAAGGGAATTGCGGGAACCCCATATCGTCCCTGGTCAGGCTTCTTGACAGTGGGCTTGCTGCGACCGGGGGTCAGGCGGCATGCTGAACCGAAGAGGAAGCTCTTTGGCTGCAAAGCTGATGAGCTCGTGAACTGAAGTCTCGAGACCTCAAAGCCATTGGCGTATTTAAACATCATGGCGGTCGCCTCATTTTCATGTTCTTCAGGAGCTCAGCAGGCATTCTCAAGTCCCCAGCCCCCATTCCCCTCTTTCCACCTCGTTCGTTCCTCGTCGTCGCCGCCATGTACCGATCCATGAAGTCTTTGGCCCTGCTCGGCCTCTTGGCTCCGGCCTACGCCCACCCTGCTCACGGCCATAAGTCGGCCCTCGCCCGCCGTGGCGTCGACATCGAGGCTTTCCGTCTGCCCCAACTTGGTTCTTACACCAACGCCACGCTGACGGAATCGAACCCGCCTATCGCGCTCCTCAAGCGTGAGAGCTATGTTGACACGGCCACTGAGCTTGTGCAGAAGCTCGCACCCAACGCGGAGTTCCGTGTTGTCGGTGACCACTATGTTGGAACCAACGGCATTGCCCACGTCAACTTCAAGCAGACCGCCCACGGTCTCGACATTGACAATGCTGACTTCAACGTTAACGTAAGTGGACCTCTGTTTTGTGATGGACGGCCAGATAGACTTACAGCATGATAGATCGGCAAGGATGGAAAGGTCTTCTCTTTCGGTAACAACTTCTTCTCCGGAGAGATCCCTGAGGCCAGCCCCCTCAACAAGCGCGACTTCAAGGACCCCGTCGCCGCTCTCAACGGCGCCAAGGATGTCCTCCAGCTTCCCGTCGAGTCCGCTGACGCTTCTGCTGAGGCGAAGGAGGGCAAGGAGATCTACACCATCAAGGGTACCTCCGGTGCCGTCTCCGACCCCGAGGCCAAGCTCGTCTACCTTGTCAAGGGCGACGGCTCCCTTGCCCTCACCTGGCGTGTCGAGACCGACATCACCGACAACTGGCTTCTGACCTACGTCGATGCCCAGTCTGGTGGTGAGGTTCACGGTGTCGTTGACTATGTCTCCGACCTTGCCAACTACCGCGTCTACCCCTGGGGAGTCAACGACCCCACTGAGGGTGACCGCGTCCTCGTCTCTGACCCTTGGGACATTGCCGCTTCCGAGTTCACCTGGCACAGCGACGGCCCGGGTTCCAACTACACCACCACCCGTGGCAACAACGGTATTGCTCAGTCCAACCCCAGCGGTGGCAGCACTTACCTGAACAACTACCGCCCTACCAGCTCGTCCCTCAACTTCGACTACGAGTACACCACCAGCATGAGCACTCCTTCTGCTTACATCGATGCCTCCATCACCCAGCTGTTCTACACTGCCAACCACTACCACGACCTCCTCTACGAGCTCGGCTTCAACGAGGCGGCTGGTAACTTCGAGATCAACAACAACGGCCAGGGCGGTGCTGGCAACGACTTCGTCATCCTGAACGCCCAGGATGGCTCTGGTACCAACAACGCCAACTTCGCCACTCCTCCCGATGGCTCTCCCGGCCGTATGAGAATGTACCTGTGGACTCAGTCTACTCCTCGCCGCGACTGCAGCTTCGAGGCCGGTGTCGTCATCCATGAGTACACTCACGGTCTGTCCACTCGTCTGACCGGTGGCCCTGCCAACTCCAACTGCTTGAACGCTGTTGAGTCCGGTGGTATGGGTGAGGGTTGGGGTGACTTCTTCGCTACCGCCATCCGCCTCAAGCCCACCGACACCCGTGCCACCGACTACCCCATGGGTGCCTGGGTCTACAACAACCCTGCCGGTATTCGTACCGTCCTCTACTCCACCTCCATGACCACCACCCCCAACACTTACTCTACCATCAACGGTGTCACCGCTGTCCACCGCATTGGTGAGACCTGGGCTACTATCCTCTACGAGGTTCTCTGGAACCTCATCGACAAGTACGGCAAGAACGATGGCCCCCGCCCCGAGTTCAACAACGGCGTTCCCACCGACGGAAAGTACCTCACTCTCAAGCTGGTCATGGACGGCATGGCTCTGTACGTTTCCTCTCTTCTCCTCCTTATAACTAAGCTGATATCTCCCTCAGGCAACCCTGCTCTCCCAACTTCATTCAGGCTCGTGATGCCATCCTCGACGCCGACACTGCTCTCACCGGTGGTGCCAACCAGTGCGAGCTCTGGACCGCCTTTGCCAAGCGTGGTCTGGGATCCAACGCTGTCTACAGCTCTTCCAGCCGCCGCGACGGCTTCACTATCCCCTCCGGTGTCTGCTAAACGCCGGACGCAATGATAATCTCATGTAATTAGCGTATATATCCTCATGAGCGCATCTAATGAATACTTAATGTGTACAAATCCTATGAAGCCTGGATATCGTTGCGTATTTCTTTGATACCGAGCTAATAGGGAGAATGACATGTGAGAAATCCCAACTATTCCGCCGTCTCCGACCCTTCAGGTGTCTCAGCCTCCACGCAATCAACGTAGTTAGCCTTCACCTCTGCCTTCCAATCCTCCATCTTCACATGCTTTCCATCGACTATTATGAAGCCAGAAGGAATGGCTCTGATTGTAGCCTCATCGCAGGGGGGTAGCGGGATGAACGTGTGGTCCTTGCTGCACATGAGATCCCTAACTGCCTTGGCACCCGCCTTGGTGTAGCAACCTTCATCCAGCCATACCTGACCACAACACTCCACGCAATACCATATTCCATTCGGAATCGTCGTTATAACGTCGCAGTATCCATGGCACGCGCCGATGGAGCGGCTAGGCTCTTCTGGCTTGGCGACAGGCGTTTTCTCTGAGTCCTCGTTTGCTGACTCCTCCTCCTCCTCCACCTCTCCTTTGACGTGATCGGGATGATCCTCTCCATCGACGTCGGTAGCATTGTCCTGAGAAGTCGGCTGTGGATTTTCGGGCGGGTTCTCATCGTTGTCCTCCGGGTTTGTTACCGGCTCCTCCGTCGTTACTGGAGCCTCAGCGCCAGACGCCTCCTGAGTACTGGCGCCGTGTGTCTCACCTGCGGCAGATGCCGCAGTAGTTTCGTCCGTGATGCTAGCCTGGTAAAGAGCCAACTTCCGCTCGTATTCTGCGACTTCAGCAATTCTTGACACTGCCATCATCTCCCAGCACGCTATCATATTGGCCGTCTCCCCGAAGGCCGCGAAAACCTGAGCCAGAACCGAAAAGGAGTACCAGTCGTTCTCCACGTCGTCGTCCGACAACATTTCAATCATTCGTGCAACTCCCTGACTGAGCAGCCTTTTGCCGGGCATGTCGTCGCCCTTGAGATGGAAAAATCGCGCAAATCTTAAACTCGGCATCCAATAGCAACTGCTCTGGCCCTTCTTGAAAATATCGTGCAAGTCCACTGCCTTCTTAAGGGCAGCGTTGACGGCCTCTGGTGTCGAGTCTGATTTGAAAGCCCGTCTGGTGTAGATAGGCAGAATGAATAGCGTCAGTTCATTCAGGATGTCCGCGTCCTGGTCTTTGACCCAATCTTCTGTCAGCATTCCCTCTATCACCCCAATGCCAGCATTCTTGTAGCCAGGCCTTCGAGCCATGGAGATCCTATACCAGGCGTTCATCTTGGCTTTCCAGGAAGACTGGTAGGGAGTGTTCTTGACTCTTTTATCGCCTGCCTCCCACATCGCCTGGAGCACATTCCAACGGTCTGTCTCATCGCATGCTCGTCTGATTGTGTCCCAGAATAACCCTTCGTAGTTGTTGCTTCCTAGGAAAGCTACCTTGCCACCAACCGTGACACCTTCATCTGGGATTTTCAGCAGTTTCTCGCAGTAGTCCACAATTTCAGTCCAGAGGCCTCGGTCGCCAAAGCCGAACACAATGAGCCACGCGCAGGTGGCAGGCCAAGGATGATTCTCTTCAACGGCCTTGAAGTATAAGGAGACGGCCTTTTCGGTGTTTTCGTCAGTCCCCAGACTCCAGTAACGGTCACCGAGTGTATGGATAATATCGGCATAATTCTTCTGGTTCCTGGCAGTCGAGCGCCACACGGGGTCGTCTTTGACTCCCTTCAACTGGTCCTTTACTCTTTCAAGGATTTCAATGCTTTCGGAAGCCTCCTCTGGCAAGTCGAGGACTCGAGCTAAGTAGAACGAGGACATCCAATCATCCGAATGAAGCTGAATGGCTCGTTTTGCTCTGTCCACGACATCCTTTTTCTTGATAGTAGTGTCGTTTGATAAGTAGTAAAGGAGCTTCACCATTTGACTCTGCCATAGAGCGTCGTTCTCCTCGAAATCCAATCTGTTCCGTGCCCATGTTTCAACGGCGTTGACATGCTCCAGAGTGGGAAACCAGAGTTGACTTTCTTCAACTTTGAATTCGTCC
The DNA here is from genome assembly GCA_025328345.1 of Colletotrichum sp. SAR11_59. NCBI lineage: Eukaryota > Fungi > Ascomycota > Sordariomycetes > Glomerellales > Glomerellaceae > Colletotrichum > Colletotrichum sp. SAR11_59. The sequence goes on from JAKMXC010000283.1 coordinate 27,427, forward strand.
TGTTCGCCTTCACTTTTATGATTCATCTACATAGGTTAGCATGTCCGCGCCACCAGAAGTTAGGCTTGGTCGAAGGATATAGACTCACTCGCTTGATTAGTCCGTAAAGCAATGTAAAAGCATCTGATAGCTCTCTTCCTCGATCTTCCGGCTTCAGAAGCCTTCTCGCTGCGATCATTGCCGCCTTCTCATACCAGTACTGGTCACTTTTCTCGCGGCTGATGATGTATTCCAGGATCCTTTTATTGTCGAGGTGCTCCAGGACCGAGGAGTCTTGGGACCATTGTGTCAAAAGCTTGTTGCCTAGGTCAGAGAACACCCAAGGTTCCCAATTGCTAGGAAGAGCTTTGGCATCGATAGCGCCTTCAGTCTCCCAATCCCGTCCGTAGTCCCGGGAGAGAAGAGCATCAATCGCAGCCTCTTCGGTGAAAAGCCGAACCAGCAGGGTTCCAGCCTCTGCCTTGAGCTTGCGATCCGCAAGAGACAAATTGGTGCTATCCAAGTGTTGATAAAGACAATCGGCTGCGTATGAGCGAAGAAGTTTGCTCTTGTCTGTTTGTTCCTCAATGAGGCAGCGAAGACATCTTAGGGCGAGCTTGAGTTCAGCATTGTCGGGGTCCTGACAGATGGAGTTCTCCTTTCGTTCTATTCTTCGTTCAAAAAACTCCTTGAAGCCAAATTTGTCATAGACATTCTTGGGGCAAACCGTCGAGAGGTAATGTTGAACAATGTTGAGTTCTTCTGGTAAGATTGGATCGGCATTGTTGTGTTGCGGGATGTTGTCCCACATCTCAGGCCTTTTGAAGTCGATCAAGCCTTCGCTATCAGCATAAAACAGTTCGTTGTACTTCTTGTCAATCTTGGACTGCAAGGACCGAAGAGAGGTTTGACGTCCATCTGTGTCGTGGTCGGTCTTGAGCTCCAGAGCGGCCTCGATCTGGTCAGACGTCATCCAACGAATCCCCCATTTTACCCAAAGGATGATCTCATTGATCTCCTCAATCTCCTTGGGCTTCATGATCTGATTGAACCTCTGAATGTCCTCTAGAACTTGGTTCGATCTTGCTCCGCCGGCCCTCTTCAAACAATCTTCCACCTCCTCGAGCGAATCGACGCGTTCGATATTGTCCAAAGCTGCAACTGCAATCGTGTAGTCGCCATTGGTGGAGCTTTCGAGTGCCTCCAGAACCCGCTTCCTCACGTCGGGCACTCCCGGTCGCGTTGTGTCGCTAAGGATATCCATGTGGTTCATCCGAGCCTCTATGTAAAGCTTGATATCCTCAGCATTACGCGTCTCAAGCCGTAGCTTTTTCATCCGAATGTCATCTTCCTTTTCGAGTTGCTCAAACGTCGACGAAGTGCCGGTCACTAAGACTCTAGTGCGAAGACGTGCTTGGTCACCGGAGAGCATCTTGAACAAATTTGTGAGGGCGTCCAAGTTCTCTCCAAGACCATCCAGAACGATGAAGAACGTGCTGTCGATAGTGCTCCGATCATCATTATCAAGAAGGAATTGTCTCCAAATGGCAACTGGGTCATCTAGGTCGACTTTGTCGGCGTCGCAGAGACCAGCAATCGATTTGAGAAACGGCGTCTCCTCCTGAGCAAGCTGCCACAACAGGCTCTTCGAAGCACGACACGCAATTACATGCTTCCGTCTGAACCCTGCTGCGACATCTTCCTTGGCATCTGCCTCTAGAAAGTAATGTGCTACGGCTGATCTCGTGCCAGAGCCACCTACTGTTTTCTGTTTCTGGAGCCGATCAATAATGTGTGTGACTGCGTGTGTCTTTCCTGAACCTTTGGGCCCCTCAAGACCCAAGATAGGATCAGTGGTATCATCGCCAGTCATCCAAGCTGTGAACAGAGGATCGTTGTCAAGCCACTTGCCCGTGCCCTCTATTCGGCTCGCGCCATATTTGCGTAAGTCTTCTCCCCTGTCAAGGACCTCTTTGGAATTCTTTCCGAAGAAAACCTTTTCCACCTTGTCCTTGAACTTCTGCTCCGTCTTTTCCTTCTTGTTGGCAGTGTTCTGCTCAACCAGCGTGTCGAGCTTCATTGAACTATCCTTCGATGTCTTGGCAGCCTCTTGGCTGGCTTTTGCGGCGTCTTGGCTGATCTTGAATGTCTGGGCAGATACAAGACCGTGTTCCCGTGCGTTGAGGTTCTCCATCTCGCTCAGCAGCCCTTTGATGTCATCATCATCCAGGAACATGCGACTGAAGAACATCTTGATCTTGTGCCTCTTCTTCCCGAGTTGAAGCGACTTGTCGCATACTCTGATGAACAATCTGAATTGGCAACAAATGACTTTCCTGAGAGACGCATCTCTGTTCGTGTGATAGGTAAATCGCTCAAAGAACTCGGCGCACTTTTCGAGGAGTGCTGCAAGACTTTCAAACGCCTCCGAGTACGATTGCCATGCCACGATAACAAAGTTCAGCGCGTTGAAGCACTGATTCGCGGGACCGAAAGCCTATGATATGTTTAATAGTCATCTCAGCAGTAGGCGGCAGAGACAATCTTACATTGGAAATGCCGTCGGCAACTAAGCCGCCAACCTTTGAAATCACTTGAAGTGTCTTGCTAAAGGTGTCCTTGACAGCAGCGTGCTTCTCTGCAGCCTTCTGATCTTTGGCTTGAACTTGCTCCAGCTGTCGTAGGACTCCGTCGATATCGAGTTGTTTGTCAATCTTGTTGGGGTCACCTCCCGCCATCCGTATCACCATCGCCTGAACCTCCTGCCAGATCTGTGTAACCTCATCGTCACTCTGATCAACAGGAGTCGTTGCGACAACGGCAACCTTGGCGTTAGCAACAACTACGGCCATGGCGGAATAAGGTACTGCAAAACATTACACGACAGTCACACAGCAGCGAAGCAGGCTCCAGTTCTCCTTTAAACCCCAAAGGAGAATTAATGTTGAGATATTTTCAGATCAGCCCAGCAGCGCCTAAAGCTAAGTAAGAATCAGGCTGCATCTTAGTGCTGATAGCGTTTTTTTGACCTGGTCACCCGTCCATTACCCATGCTTCTGAGGCTGGCCCAATTGGCCGAGTGATTTTCCAGACATTCAGCTCCGAAGGCCAGCTGCCAGGCCCCCTAGTCGCCTTCAGCTCAAAATGAAGCATCATTCGTCCAGGCAGACCAGTTCTCGCCATGCATTTGTCCGAATGCAAAATCAATGGACGAGGCCCAGTCAAGTGTGCTTTTGAATCATACCCTAAGCTTACTCAAGATTCGGCACAATTGTTGTTCTGCAGACTATGCCAAAGTTGCGCAGTCAATAGCACATTCCTGATTAGTACCTGCGTGTCTGCAGGCTTACGCATCCCGTATTGCGGTGCTCAGCATTTAACGCCACTCAGCTGATTGCTGCAACATCACGCCTCATCCCACTATCGCCACATTTACCCCTGGTCATTGAAATGCTCTCAAGTACTCAAATGATTCGAAGCACTCCACCGGCATGCTGAACTTTTGTTTGTAGCGACCATCAAAACTTTCCTTCGGGAATCCGTCAAAACTTGTAATATTTTTCTCCCCATTGATTCTCCGTAGGCTCACCTCCATAAATGAACATCGAAAAATGTGTCAAATCCCGTCCTATTGAGCTGGAGGCGCAGTTCTTTTATCAGAATGGGATTACTACCTAGAAAATACTGTTCGCCGATTTAGCCTGCTTCTAGTAATTGCAAAGGCTTACGTTTCTCGAACAGTTAGTCGCAGGTACAGGGCTAAATTAACGGGAATATTTGACACCGAGCAGATTGAACTCCGGAATCTAGTTATGTTTCGGGTTTGAAAGGAAATCTCACACAAGCAGGAAGAAATGAATTGAACGCTTTCCGTTATACTAACTTCGCGATATTGACTCTGAAGAAACGAACTCCTTGTTGCCAACAATAATGAACGTATGATTAGGTTAGGGATTTGTGCTTCATCTACACAAGTTGAGACTCGCTCAAGGTATAAATACTCCAGCGTGATTAAGTCTCCTCCGCCGCCATTCTTAGGCAGATGCATGTCTGCTGGAACTAGACGGGTCAACGAATTCCCGGTATTCGTCCTCCTCTTTTACATTTTGCGCCGCTTGGGTAATTCTTTGCTCCTCTCGGAGCTTTCTCAGTTCTGTCGCATCGATTGTCTTGACCTCCTCGCACAGCGGTCTCAAAGCCCGCGAGTCCTCCAGGTCCTTCGTTCCTAGCGGATGCAATAGCTGGTGGTATTCCTTTATTTCGTCGGCGTCCGTGTTATGCATGTCGCGGGCCAGCTCGGCCACTACGCGCACCTCTTTGGCTATGTTGATGTTGAGAGCTTTTGCCAGCTTGACGAGAGTTCTAATCTTCTGCGCGTCGGAGCTCACGACATCTTTGAGCACGATCAGGTAGCTCGCCGCAGGATCATTGTGAGCCAGCTCGAGGCTGGTCCATAGTTTGTGTATGCCATGGGCTACCTTTGGATCATAGTCGAGGCCGAGTGCTGCGTAGGATGCCATGCTCGATATCAGACCAAGCATGCATGATGATGCTGCCTGTCTGGATCTCCACATCAACATCGGGGTCGTTGGCTGCAAATTGATCGAAGTCACGGCTCTTATGCCGTACCACAACGGGTGTAGCCTTATAACCGGAAAAGGTCGTTTCAGGTGCCGAGATAGTTCTGTCCATCAGCTCCATCTTGACACGGTTGTCATCGGAACTTTCCTGGACCTGGCGTTGTCGCTCTCTTCGCCTACGTCCAGACGCTCAGTAACACTTGCATCGCCACCGCGTGGCAAGGCAATAACCATCCGTACGAGTCGGTCCCAACGCAGCAGTGGTTTGAACACGGGGTCTCTTATCTGACCCAAGCAGCCGGCGTAGATTCCTCTTCCTACGCGGTGTCTGATGGTCATAATGATAAAGGAATGGATGGGCGGAGGAGACGCAGCCGAGTGGGCGCGCGCGGCCAACGGCGCGTCGTGCAATCGGAAATTTGCGAAGGCCCAGGATGGATGCTAAGTCCTCGGTCCAAAAGTGATGGAACTTGGCGATGTCATTTGCGTCTTGTACGGCGGGAAGATGCCTTTCTGTCTCCGGCCGTGGGGGAAGAAGAATAACCTGCTCGTTGAGGAGTGTTATGTGCATGGGATCATGAACGGGAAGATCATTGATGGCGCGAGGAGCGGTGAGAATGTGTTTGACATTGTCCGATACCAACGCCGTGAGACTACTACAGCAGTCCGCGGTAAGAAGGGTTTCAAGGCCACTTCTGAGCCGATGTACCTACGCCTCTTCTTGCATATCTACCTTTGGCAAATCATATACATAAGTATGTGGTTGGTAGTATGATTCCCAAGCCCACACCCCCTAAAGTATCGATGATGGACTGCTTGCGGCTTAGCTGCTTTTGTGGCAGACGTGAAGAAGATATCCTTGCGGGTTGCACAAACGGCTTCAGAGCATCACTCATCTCGAACAGTGAGGGGATTAATGATGGGAACCTTTTATCTAATGAACTACAACCGTAAATCAAAGAGAACATAACATATGTTACACTACAAACGTGAGACAAAGATTGACATTGGATACTACTATGTTTATAATTAAGAGTAAGAAATAAATAGTTTTTTGTGATTATTATTATTCTAACACTTTCCTCAAGTGATGTTATCTACTTTGATGTCGTCGTCGCTGCTGTTATTTTTGTTGCTATTCTCGTTATATTCGTTGTCGTCGTCCTCGCCAGTTGCTGTCGTTATTTATCGTCGTCGTTCGTCGTCGTTCGTCGTCGTCGTTAGCCGCTATCGCCATTGGTATCTTTGTCACTACTCCACACGAATATTTCTATTGCTAGCTTTAAATGGGGCAATGTACGTAGGAACGCGCAGACAAGGGAAAATCAGGGGGTTTCTTGAGGAATTAGGCGCGCGCCATCTTTGAAGGCGGTGCAGTCCGCTAACACCTGGCCAACAGTGGCCTGGGCGGCGCTTAATTAGCATAGGTACCTGCCAGGCGGCCCAAGCCAGGCCAGGTCAAGTACCCTGGGGGGTTTCTTCTCTGAATACCTAGTGGACGCCCCAGTTGCATCTCCCCATCCGGCTCCCCCGTCAGCAGCAAACCCTGGTGCAATTCGGGTACACAACAAGATCGAAAACCTGAGATGGACTGTTGACCCTGACAACCAAGTACAATGACTCAAAGTTCAGTTGGTACGAGACTCTCTCCGATGGATGTCGGCGAGTGACGCATCAACGGCCACCGCAGAGGCCCTTCCAACGGGTACCGTAAACGGGTTATCTACACGGGTGGCTGACGGCGGCGTGAGTCAAACTCGGCGATTGGCCTCACCTTTCCATTCCCTACGACCATACATAAATAGGATGAGGTTTCTTGTCTTCTCTTCTCATTTCCTGTCACTCTTCCTTCATCGCGGTCAACCTCCTCCTCCTCCTCTTCCAAAGCAGCCGCCTGACTAATACGGCGTACATCACTTGCCGCCCAATATGGCTTCGGACGAGGTCTTTGACCTCCTCGTCCTGACGGACGCCACTGCGTCCATGAGCAGCTACCTTCGGGCCCTCAATCAGTCTTTGCCCGAGATTCTTCGAGTATCCGCCCTAATAGACTGCTTCTCTCGTATTGGCGTCATGGCATATCGTGACTACTCGGCCGATATGGTTACCGAGTGGTCCGGCTGGTACGGCGATGGCGAAGATACTATTACACAGTCGAAGCTCCTCACCATGGCCAAGAGCATTCGCACCGACTCGGGACACCACAGTATCGACTGGCCCGAGGCTGCGAAGACCGGTCTCGCGCGCGCCTATAGCGTCATGAGGCCCGAAGCTACCACAATCATTGTTCTCTACGCAGACGCTCCGCCCCATACTCTCGGCATCGCCAGCAGAAACAGAGACACTGAAATCAAGAACTTGTCCAAGCCGGACTCATTCAACGGCGTTGGCAACCTATTCACCGATTGGGTCTCCGGAGCCAAGGCCCTCCAGGGCGAGAAGAAGGCCAAGGTCTTCTCTATTATACAGGGGGCCATCGCTGACACCCTGTCTCCGTTCCTGTTCCTATCCCATCTGACGGGCGGCGTCTGTTTCAAGCTGGATATCGGGGATGCGAGTGTCACCACTGCTGATGCCATTTCCCAGCTGACCATCGGTATCCTCCTGTCATGGATGGGTGTCGGAAAGCTGGGAACCTCTGCTTCCGGAGAGCGGAAGTTTGCCAAACTGCTGCAGTACCGAAGTGCAGCGGCGATTCAGAACAGTACCCAAGAAGGTGACGCAGACACAACTGGCAAATACTTTCCAGTTAATCAATCGACAAATGCGGAGTACGTTGTTGAGGAGAACATCAAGTCCCGCGACCCTACTCTAAACGAGTTGCATACTGTAGTCGATGCTAGGAAGACCCCAGTCATGGATTTCTCGAAGAGATACATGGCCGATACAAATTACCAAGGATTCGTTGTCGACCAGCTCAAGTCACTCATCGATGCAGATGTTGCTGCCATTGCCGTGAACCCCATCTTCGGGACTCTTTGGCGTACCGTCTGCAATGACCGCGAAAACCCAGCCCGAGATGGCCTCATTCAGTCCTTCGGTTATGCAGTTGATCGCATCTCCGAGCCAGAGAAGAAGAGTCGGATGAAGACTTGGTTAGAAGAGTCGTACGATTATGCCGCAGAGATCCTCGACATCGTCAGCCAGGTTTCCAACGAGGAGCGATACCCCTGCGTATTCTTAGACCCGACCGTATGTTTCACAAACGAGGGCGACGGCGACGGCGAAGACGACAAGGCCAAAGCCTCCGGCAAGCAAGGTGTCGCTGGTTTCACGCGTGACGAGCTGATGGAGATTGGTCGTTCCTGCGACTCTCGCATTCTCCGCAGGCTCGGTCGAGTGCTCACACGACTTACCTATGTCCAGTCTGAGAACACCCTGCCTGCCCACATGAAAGGTGACGAGGAGGTCATTCGGATTCCGATGGCACTTGCGGATGCGAAATACCAGCGCAAGTTCTGGAGAATACTCCTTCATCTTATTCTTCCTGGAACAATGCTGGCAGCCCGTCCCGGAGCGCTTCTAGCTGCACTGTCTCTGCGTATGGGCTTGAAACCCCTTACAGAAGCTGCCGACCAGGAACTCCTATTCTTCAGCAAGAAGTGGAACAACCTGGATATACCGGAAACTTGGAACGCAAGCTGCCTTTCATTGCTTCTCGATGCCGACAGAGACTACGAGAAGCGAGTCACAGAAGGCGTCACCCATCGCCACAGCCACGACGCCTGCATCTTGTCGGAGGGAGATCGTCAGCTGTTCAAGACGCTAGTCGACTACAAGCTACTTGAGCTCAACCTCAATACCACGCTCCAGGCCAAGGTTGGTTGGCATCCGGAGAAATCCAAAGTCGCGCTTGGGCCTGTCGTGATCTGCAAAAGCTGCAGCTTCCCTCGCTCAGTCACAATCATGGGGCGCGACGGTGTCTGCGGTCTCTGTCCTCAGAAGTGCAGCTGCAATATCTGCCAGCCCTTTGAGGATGAAAAGCTAAGAAGGGAGACGAACGTGCGTGCTGATGATAACGAGAAGACAGAGGGTACATGGGTCGAGTGTTTCACTCCGACCTGCCGTGCCCAGTACGTTGTCTACAACCCAGACGCTCTGAACGTGCGTCCCAAGTGCTACTACTGCCGACACAGTAGCTCGGCAACTGCCCCCTGGGTTGAGTGCTCGCAGTGCCTTAACCGCATTATCTGGCCCAAGACGTATCGACCTTCTGACTTCGATGCCGCCAGCTTCAAATGTCCTGGCTGTGTAACGAACAAGGTCACTATGATTGACTACGAAACTTCTGCCAAAAGCTTGAGCGGAGAAAATGGCACATCATGGCTTCTCCGCAACGAAAACGGTGCCATCAAAGACCCTTTCAACGGCCGATCTCTCTTCCATACCATCTCAGCAGTCTCGGATCGACAGTCTTTAGCAGCCAATGTACAGGTTCTTCCAGCTGAAGCTGGACAGTCTACCCACCTGACTATCCGTGGCAAGGTGGTGCACAACCAAGCGCAGGTGTTCGACTCGCTTCGTTCCTGGGTCGAGTCTCGGAAAACAGAGGCTGGGGAGTGCAGTTTGTGCTTCTCCAACATTCGAAAGACCGATTTGCGTCAGGCATGCGGCCGCTCAGGCTGTCATCAGACCATCTGCAGTGGATGCTTGCAAGACTGGTATGGTCTCAACTCCCGGGGCAGGATTATTAACATCGCCGCTCTATCTTGCCCTTTCTGTCGCCGACAGCCGACACGCAAAACAGTATCCGCCTTGGGTCTGTCTCAGCTCGGAAACCTGGGCACTGCCGTGGAAGAATCCGGATCGTGGATCTATGCTTGGTGCGACGACTGTGGCCTCGCTCGTCGCTTTGTCGAGAGGGTGTGCGCGGCTGGGGCGCCCCAAGAAGTGTTCAACTGGTGTTGCGATGAGTGCAAGGAGATGAAGGGCACGAAGCTGCAGATCAGACAATGCCCTGGCTGCGGCACCCTAACAGAGAAAATGGGGGGATGCGACCACATTAGCTGCACCGTCCCTGGATGCGGCGCCCACTGGTGCTTCTTCTGTGGAGAGAATGTAGGACTCGCCGACATCTACGATCACATGGACCGTGTGCACAATGGTTGGTGGGACGGGCAGGACGAAGAACCCGATGAATATATGGATTAGGCACACCTCGGAAATTGGAAGATTATGTAGCACGGTGGGTACGACTAAGGACAGCAGTAAGAAGATAACCGTAGCATAGGCCACTGGTGACACCAGAAGGAACAGACGGTAATAATTGCTTGCTCGCTATCATTGTTCTTGTTATCGTCGTCCATTGTCCTCGTCCATTGTCCTCGTCCATTGTCGTCTTCTATCGTCGTCTTCTATCGTCGTCTTCTATCGTCGTCTTCTATCGTCGTCTTCTATCGTCGTTATCCCTACTAGGTAGTAAAGTCACTAAATATTAGAAAGTGTAGCCGCCCCAGACGCATGAAAATTAGGCGGTCTCATAATCATAGATGACCAAGTAATTGAGTCATCGTACCTTACTGTTGCTCTGCATTTGAATGGTGTTTGCCTTCTTGCGATTGATCCGGTTAGTAGTTGACGCCAAGATTGCTCGGGATGTAGTAGTCGCACAGCATCGGGGAATCAGCCATTTGATGCTTACCCACTTTGCCCGAAGACCGGGGGAGTTCTTCCGTTGACTCCTCACTTGACCAGAAGGTCGCGTCAATGGGCTGCAGTCATAACAGTCGGCATTGAACACATTTCTCATTTTCTTGCTTTGCCGTCACTTTTTCTCCTCAATCTGCAGAAGACATATTTCAAAATGCCACCGTTGGCCGATTTCTCGGACAATCAATTCCTCACGCGCGGCGACCTCCTGCGAGCAGCTGCCGCCCTGCTCGGCTCATTGGAGTCGTACAAGTCAACTGAGAAAGCACGTATCAAGCTCGCGACAAACACTGCTGCCGGGTTCGACGAGGTCTCGGCCCAGTTGGAGGGATTCGCCCGCCCCCTTTGGGTGGTTGCTAGCCTCCTCCGCGAACCCAGCTTCGACGCCAACAATGGCGTGGATCTCAGTTTTTGGACGACGGGACTTGTGGCAGGTACCGATCCTGAATCTGAGGAATACTGGGGCAACGTGGGAGATATTGATCAACGGATGGTGGAGATGGAGTCCATCGCATTTACACTCTTGACCTCCCCCGACGCGTTCTTGGTATCATGCGACGAAAAGGCCAGGGGGAGATTGCGGACTTGGTTAGGCCAAATTAACGGCAAGAAAATGCCGCAGAACAATTGGCGCTGGTTCCGTATCTTTGTCAACCTTGCTCTTGTCAAGACTCTTGGCGTTCAAATAGAAAGTGTGCGTCACTTCATGGAGGAAGACTTCGAGTTGCTAGATTCGTTCTACCTTGGCGAGGGTTGGTCTAGCGATGGGCTTTGGGGAGAGGAAAGGAAGCAAGCCGACTACTACTCTGGCAGCTTCGCCATCCAGTTTGCCCAACTCTTGTATGTCAGGTTTGCTGTGGGTGATGAAGAGAGGGCAGAGAGGTACAAACAGCAGGCAAGAGAGTTCGCGTCGACTTATTGGAGATATTTCGATACCAATGGTAGGCTCCTTATTCCGATACGGTGCTCCAGACTGACTATGTACAGGAGCTGCGATACCTTTCGGCCGAAGTCTTACGTACAGATTCGCGTTTGCGGCTTTTTGGGCCGCTGCGGCAACGGCTGGTGTCAGTTTGCCAGCTCCAGTTGACAACGTCGGAGCTGTCAAAGGCTTGCTTCTTCGGCATCTCCGCTGGTGGGCAAAGCAACCTGATATGTTCAACACAGACGGGACGCTAAGCATCGGCTTCGCATATCCTACCATGTACCTGAGTGAAGACTACAACTCGCCGCAGTCGGTGTACTGGTGTCTGAAAAGCTTCATAGTACTAGGACTCGACGAAGACCACCCCTTTTGGACAAGCGAGGAACTACCTCATCCACTTGACGGCGCACAGTGGAAAAGCAACACGATATCGAATCATGAGGGTTTGAATCGTATCAAGGGGGTCTGGCCCCCTAGGCAGATCCTCTGCAGCACCCCTGAACACCACTTGTTCTTGTCTTCGGGGCAGATGACAACCAAGACGTTCAAAGCAAGGGAGGCCAAGTATGGCAAGTTTGCCTACTCTTCTGCCTTTGCATTCAGCGTGCCAACGGGGAACATGCTTACGCAGATAGCCCCTGACAGCACACTTTGCGCCAGCAATGACGATGGCGATAGCTGGAAGGTTCGGTGGGAGCCCACTGATGTGCGTCTCGAGGCCACATCGATCGTCAATAGAGATGGTGTGTCCTTTGAGGTACAATCTCTGGTCAGCACCTGGAAGCCTTGGAAGTATCTTGACTTGTGGATCGAGACGACCTTGGTGCCTGCCATGGAACACTTCCCAGGGTGGCACGTTCGGGTCCACAAGATCAATGTAGGATCCATGGCGGATACTCCTTCATGGATAGACAGCATCCAGCTTGTTGACGGAGGCTTTGCAATTGCCTCCCACACGACGAAGGGCAACTTCTTGCCAGAAGTAGCCTTTCAGGGGCTTAGGGGAGAAGGCTTCACCCAACAAACTGACAACGCCCTTGTTCTTTCGACGGCCGGTGCGAGCGGTATCGTGGACCTCCCGATGAAGTTCGATAGTGTCGGAGGCATCGTTGGCCAAGGAGGAGCATCGGGTGTTAAGAGCGAGGTCTTTGTACTAAAGGCTGACCCTAACACCAACTTGATCGCGCAAAGAACTTTCATTCCGACTGTCAAGCACCATATCAGCTTGCGTCAATACTTTTCTGGGGATCATAAATCACTGCACCTTTCCTCTGGCATTTTTGCTATCAGTTCTCAGGCCAACTTGGAAAATGTTGCTGGTAGGAACATTTGGCAAGAACGTCCTCGAGTGGAAATTTCAAATGGCAATATGCGAATCCATGCTTCTTAGCGATCACGTAGGATGTTCGTTTTCGTAGAGTAACATTCTAGCTCCACATTCCACAAAGGTAGCATAACCTCCCACCCTGCAATACAGCAACCATTAGCACCTGTGATAATGCGATCGTTCTCGCTTGTTGACTTACACAAGGCAGACAGCAATGCACAAGGCTGAGCCAATGGCTCGGAACAGACGGCCCGTTGAATCCATGGGATGGGATGAAAGTTTCTACAAGTATTCTTCCTATAGAATAGTGACAGAGTTGACATTTCATAAACCTTACAGCGTTACTGTGTGCCTTTCAAGGTTTGCCAAGTTCCGAAGAGCCGTACTCCAAATTCCGGGGCCGTGGAAGGCCTCACACAAACTCCGTCTTGCCCGTCCCAGCCTGGCAACCTTTATCGTGTGTATCGCTGCGCTGAACCCAGTGACGCCCTTTTCCGTCCAAACTTGAAGACGCTGTAAATCTGATTTCTGTAATGGGCATCCAAATCCAGCTGCGAACCGCCCCGCCTCGCTGTGAAACCGTGAACTGTCTCCAAATATCGTGAAGAGACGAACTGCAAAAGAAACAGTAAAAGTTAGAGTACGACAGGCATGGCATGCGCCATATGTTCTATCTGTAACTCGTAGCTTCCCACTCCGATGACCTCTATGGGCCACATAATGAGCTCCGCCCACGCCGTGCCCATAAGCTGTTCCGAGATGATGGACAACAGAGCCCGGGCCCAGCCGTTGAGGAACCAACAGAACGGTTCTGCCATGTTGATAATGACGCAATAGTGAGCCAAGACGACTAGTGCTGCGGGATGCCGGCGGCGCAACATATCCAGGTAGTCGCTGGACATGAGTACCGGCCACAGGAACACCGCGCGGAACTCAACTGGGGCAGACATGGCATTCATGGTGGAAACCTTGGCAATAGCTTCGCTTAATGCTATTACCGCGTTATTGATGGTGTACTTGCCCTCGGTGGAGGTCTCCATAGCACCGATCTCAGCTAAGCGGGTGCTGAGCCGGGGGAGCCGCTCAAAGAGGGGCTGAAGCGACGGTTCCGGCGTCTGAGGCTCGCCGGGGCCGCGGATGAAGATTTCGCGCAGCGGACCCTTGCGCAGATCGTCGTCTGAAGCGCGCAGAATCACGCTCATGCCGTCTGTCAGGGTGAAGATGTCGAGCATGCTGTCGATGGGCGAGAAGGTTGGGTTGTACTTCTCAAAGCTGGGGTAGGTGGCGAAGGCGCTTAGCGTCAGGAAGATGGAAGACGCGAAGAGAGCGTGGCAGTTTGTGGAGGAGATTGTGCCGAGCAAAGTTCCTCTCATGCCGTTGATGGCGTCATTCTGGTGCTGGGCAGCCTGCATAAGGTAGGCATGGCGGCAGTCTGGTTGGAGGTATGCCAGGTGGTAGGCTGAGAAGGCAAGGAGTTGGTGAAGCAGAAAGGGGTAAGAGAGCGCCTCTCTTGGCACATCATACTGGAGCGTCTTCTGGGCCTGGGAGGAGTGTGAAAAGGTTCGATACGACACCGAAGTGTAATGGTGCATAAGCTCAAGATCTGAGATCCAACCGCTGGCCGTCTCCGTCTTGTTCAGGTCGGTTAGGAAGCGCGAAAAGTAAGGGAACGGATCCGACTGCGAAGACGGAGAAGTTTGGCCTCCTGGACTCGACGCGCCATGGTGGCCACCGAGTGATCCGGCTGCGGACTGTGGCGAAAGAGACGCGGGCGACTGCGCGCTTGGCCTCCGCCTAACCGTTGCCGACCCCTATCCACCCCCGCCGCTGTCAGATCCGAGAACGAGATACCTCAACACCAAAGAGTTTCGATTCTTGGGGGAGCAGAACTTACCCGTGATCCCGATCGCCTGGTCCGATGCCCTGCCGCCGGCGCCTGTGCCGACACCTGGGACGAGCCGCTTGTTGACGCTCCCGCGTTTTCTAGTAGACTGCAAGGCAGCCCGTGGCGCACACAGGCACTGCATGGCCTGTTTTCGTCACACTACGTCAGGAGGATCGCGCATTAGTCTCACATCTCAACATCGAGTGTCGGCTTCTAAGTGGCACCAGAGGCTTCAGGGGAATTTGGGAGGTTGCATCGACCTACTTTGACTCTTCTCTCCTTGCATCTCAAGCACCCATTTCGAGATTTCCTGTACCCCAAACGCTTCATGGTGAGATCGTATGTGGCTCTTCTTTGCTAAGACTTCACTGCCGAGAGTGCAACATTGAGAATGATTAATGATATCCGAAAACGACAACGAGGACGAGGTTGAGGACAAGGTCCAGTTAATAAGGACGAGCTGGTGGGGGTGGTCTGGTGTCTTGGTCGGAGTATGTGTGCTCTGTATATACGCCGGCCACCTCCAAAGATAGCCAAGACGAGGGTGTTGTTGTGTTGAGCCTTGTCGAACACTGTTGCTCGCCGACTAAACAAAGCTAAGACGGATGGGGAAGTCAACAGGTACGCCCAGGCTTCGTCTGATCTTGCAGTAGGCAGTCAGGCACAAATACCTTAGTACTTGACGCATTTACTGACAGGTCAAGGGCACTATTCTTAAGATACGGATAGAACATGCGCGGGAATGCCAAGCCCTGAGTCTGCCATTCGAACAACTTAACCATCGACAATTTCATCACCCCGCCGGACGGGGGTCCGGAAGGCTAGCCATGAAGCTTGGGGGGAAGAGGGCTCGAGATGGGAAGGGAAAAAAATTGGAGAAGTGAAGCTTACTAGGTTCCTTGGTATTCCCAGCCGGCGACGGTGATTAGGGGTGACGGTGTCAGCGACGCGGAAACTGAGTCGCGCCAAGACCGTCCCCTCTCCGTCGTACGGGCGGAGATGCCGCACCCCTACCTCTCTACGGCAGGCCTGGATACCTTAACGAGTATGTATGACGGCCGATGCTCCCTGATCAGTGATGTGATGGGGGGGTCCCCCGCCGTCGCACGCACACGCACACTCACACGCTCCGCGTCCGCGGGAGGAGCGGCCAGGAGCGGTAAAGGGTCGTCTGGCTAAGCCTTTCAAGTACGTGCGTCATGTGGGGGAGCTCTTACGGTCGTCTCTACTGTAGTGTATCTGCAGCAGCATGCGCTCCAAACTCCAACGTGGTTCCCGCTGGCGCATTGACAGCCTTGTATGGACAGGCTGAATATAGAACCAGTGAAACGGCTTCTGGTCGACGTTGCGGCCGCGGCAAATGGGATGAAGAAGAGACAGACCAGCTGTTGAGACTAAAGAGGAAAACCAGGGCGCGAATTTGCCAAGACATTTCGTCAGAGTTGATGTATCTGGTAGAAAGGCTTTTTTGATGAAATACCCTCTCACGATTGTTAGGCCAAACCTGTGTCGTTTAATCCTGCGTCCATCGCCAAGACCAGGCTCAGCCCAGCAGGTAGCAGCTAAGCCTCAGTATTGCGTCGCCGTGCCCAGATCGTCCGCCGATGTTCCCGCCCACCTCCTCTGCTGAATAGAGTTTCTTGGGAGAGATGGGGGTTTCCTGAGTTAAGCCTCGATCCGGCGACTGCCAGCCAATTTGAATTGACAGGGAAACATCGGCCTACGGCAAAGTCTTGGCGCTCCCAAGACTCCAAGAGACGGCACACGCGCAGACCAGCACGACCAGCCACACACCACCCGCGCCCGTGGATTCCGTGTGAAGAGCGTCCGGGCGCTCCGCGGGCCCTCTGGGGTCAATCCCCGGTCGATCCCCGGCCGAGAAGATTTTGACTCGGCGCAGAGATACTGGCCAATGATGAGGCGATCCGAAAACGACACTGCCTCCACGCCTTTAACCGGGGTTCTGTATCTGATTACTACAATATGCTGACACGGAGCAGGACTTTACGGCGGTAGACACGGGGAGAAGCGTCTGCCTGCCCCGATGGCCAATCACAACGAGCGGCTTTCTGGTTATTCCAGTTAGAGGGGCATCGTGTCTAGTCGCAACCCTGCCTAGCCCGGCGTCTTGGTTGTCGTAATTTCAAGTATTTGAGTATTTTACGGATGTTCGGCGCACTGACAGCTGTCACTCTATTCAACGGCGCTAGCAGCATAACGGTTGAGATTTAGTCTCTCGTAGGAATTCGTACGCAAGTCATGTATTGAGTGCTTATGCAATCACTCGCGCGCCTTCAAGCCCTCCCCACAGGGCTGAGCATGATGGGAAAGTTGGATGTCGTGAGAATATGCAGGCACCGGAATACGGCTCGTCTATCGTTTATCGGTTATCGACTATCCGTTCTCGTTTTCTCTTTCGTATGTCGTAGAAAACACCACTCGTTTCCGCGTCTGACTGTAGAGGCTGAGCAGAGATGGCTTCAATTCTGGCTGATTTAGTGTCATTGACAATAGGGATTGGTTCCGGGCGTTCCAGCAGTAGAATTAATACCTGGCGAAGAGAGTGCTTAAAGCCAGAGGTCTGCATTGGCACAACAATCAGTTGCATTCAGTATCCATACAAAACGAGATTCAGCCATTGATTTTAATAAAATAATTTGACGACCGTTGTTCTAACAAGTTAGAGCCACAAGTCTCGAGAACTCGATCCCGCAACGAAGAAACAACAATGGCGAATGATTTCTATCGCTATGACCCCTCCTTGCCTGCGGCGATTATCATTGCCATTTGCTTCGGACTTTCTGCAGCCGGCCACGCATTTCAGCTTGTCAAAACCAGAACCTGGTATTTCATACCATTCTTGATTGGTTGCATCGGTATGGGCATGCGCTCTTTCTCGTCAGACAGCGAAACTAACAGGCCACAGTTGAGGTTGTGGGATATGCCGGCCGAGCGATCAACGCAACTGAGACACCGAACTGGACAAAGGGGCCCTACATTATTCAAGCTTTGCTCTTGCTGTTGGGGCCTCCGTTTTACGCCGCATCGATCTACATGGTGTTTGGGAGACTAGTCATCTTGCTGGATGCTGAGAAACATTCTCTCATTCGGAGAAAGTGGCTCACGAAATTCTTTCTGCTTGGAGACATTTTGTCTGTTTTTGGCCAGGCAATCGGTAGGTCATAGGCCGCTCAGAGCATCTGAGTCAATAGTGGCTAAACTGTCTCAGGTGGTGGGCAACTGGCCGGTGCAGACACCCAAAAGAAGAAGGATTTGGGCCAAACGATCATTATCGTTGGACTTGGCATCCAAATCTTAATCTTCGGTTTCTTCATGATTGTTACGATTCTTTTCCATCTTCGTATCAACCGCGACCCCACCCCAACCAGTCTTGTGGTCAGAACCCCTTGGCGACGACTCCTCCAAGTACTCTACGTTGCGAGCTTTCTTATTCTGGTTCGCTCAGTCTTCCGAGTCATTGAGTATATCATGGGCGAAGACGGGGAATTGCAGTCTAAGGAAGTATACATCTACATTTTCGACGCACTGTTGATGCTTGCTGTGTCAGCGGCATTCAATTATTTCCACCCTTCTCGAATTATCAGCAACTCTGCGGCAACCCGGTTCACCATTTCAGATCCGGAGAATCAGGTCAACAATTATCCGATGACTTCAACAAGCAATCTCGACGGGTCTCGGTCAGCCGCATCTAGCTATCTCCCTCAAAAGTAGCAAGGGCCTGATGAAAACTGCGCTATACCGTTTGCCCCCATTCTAGACAAGAATCTTTGCGTTCTTGCTTCCAGCAGCTGTTTTGAATGATTGGCTTGGTTGCCTGTTTCCCTCTGCGACTCAACTTCAGAATAGAATGATCCCCAGTAAGAATTGCCTGCTTAATTCATGAATTTGTCTCGTTTTCTGAATCCAAGGTCTTGGCAAAGCCAATATGCAGATAGCAAAACACCTCCAACCCCGCACTCGTCGTGGCTGGTGATAACAGAAAGATGGGATGAAATGCTCGAACGGGCTCCCGGTCGCCCCCACGACGGGATGTGCAGATGATCATCAGGCTGACAGCCTGTAAACTCTGTCAGCCGGGACATTGAAAGTGCCCGAGAATGCAGCTGGCCGGCTTGGCATGTCAAAACGTATCGGAGAAGCTCACTGAAGGTGACGGCGGCCGAACCTCATGGCGCGAAACATCAAGGTCGCCGTGCCAAGAATCACCAGAGCCTCAGGAAAGCATAAGTGACGCCCGGCTTGCCTCACAGGGATCGACGGTTGATCAAGTTGCCTCAGATATAGACCTCATATGCTCATAGCTCCCAAAGGGTCTTGGCTGCCAGGTTGAACTCGCTTTGGATGGCAGGGTATTGACGTGCCGTACGCCGCGTGCCGAGAACTCAGCTGCCCAAAGGTCTGCGTCCGAGCTCCCCAGTACCGCGGTGTGCCGTGGATACCAAGGATGAACCCAAATGTCGATGCTATAGACAAGCGACATGTGTTATTGCTCAGAATCAAACGCCAAGACTTGATGGTCTCTTCACATCTTGTCGGCGCTTCTGGTGCACCTTTCGTAGTCTCATGACGCAGATATTAATAGCGGCTTCTGTGAGGGCATTCGGAACGGGCCGTTAAGCTTTCTAGGTGAAACCACATGATGGGGTGGACCCTGCAGTGACTGTGCACGCTTGAACAGCCAAGACCCAAGGCAACTTAGCCAGTTACGATGGTGCCCATTAGCTCATGTGGCCGGGCACTTTCGACAAGCAGACGAACCACCCTGGCGGGATGAGGAGGAGGGGACACAAAGTATGGACGTATTCGGCTCTTTTACGCGCACATGATTTCCGAACCGTCGGAACCGACTGCAACGGAGCTCGGGCTCTGCATGTTGCCATGCTGCTGTGATCGACGGCACCCCTCCCGCGTCCCTTGCCTCCGTGCCCCCCAGACAGCTGGGATGATGGTGTCAAAACGTGGCGCAGGGCAGACACTTGGGCCAAGGACCCCATGCTTCTTTTCCCAATCAGCCTTGGGCTGGCAACAGCGTGGCAGAGGAGACAGCGCCAAGACCCCTATCTATCTAATTTTATACCCCGAATGTTTGATTTCCCCGCAACTGCTCGAGTAAGATTAACAGAGTCTCGCCTGCTCATCACATGAAGTTATTCACCGCCGATTGCTACATCGCGAGGTCTTGGCATCGTCTTCTTGACTCTTGGCTTGGCGCCGTTCTACCCGATGAGCGGAGTGGCTGGTATCTTTTCCTTTCTTGGCACTTGCAAGTCTCAAGACCTTTTTGCCTTCAAATTTTGATTTCATCAACAAGGCCAAGGGTTATCACCACTGCTTTCTAGGCGCGCGTTTCGATACCGGTGCAGAGTTGATGCCAAGCCCAGCTCGACTTGGCCGCGACGCCGCCATTATCTATCACAGCCCGGCCCAGGTCGCGGAGGTCCCCAAAGGAGGAATGCAGATCCGTGCCATGTCTATCACGACTTTCTTGGCACTCATCAATTGACTGATGTCGTTAGCATGAGGCAGACCGGCAACTCAGGTCATGGGGTGTCGCCCTCGGGTGGCGATGGCACCGAACATGTGAATGGCAACTTGGCGACCACCATCGCGCCCATGTCGACAACGCGAAGCACGATGTCGATCATCACGACGATATCAACTGGCGCAACTCATCAGTGACGGGTAGGCAGATCATCGCTGGGTTGGAAGAGGCAAGCCACGTCGAAGATGACGAGTATATGGTGCTATCGCCGCTTGCCAAGAGGTCATTTGACTTCAGCAACTAAGATCAGCCCATTCCTCCAGGAAGTCATGTTGCCAAGAACATGATAATGGTCGCTGAGTCGCTCGCCAAGCCGCTTTGAAGATATTGTAGCTACTTCTCTGTACGTCTCATCCACTTGTTCCAAGATCTGGGAATAGTCTGCTGGAAGGAGCTTCGCATCATGAGTGCTTCCCGTTCAGGACTAGAGTCTCCAGTGTTATTTGATACATTATTTCATGTCGTGACCTAAGCTACTGGGTCAATGATGATCTAGTTGTTGAGAGAATCCTTTTCAAGTCACGAGAATGAACAACATGAGGACCCAGTCTCACCACTACTACAACTTATTACCTATTCAAGTATTTCCGGTCTTGGAGCTGTAGGGCTAGATGGCCATAGGCAGCTTCATTTGGGAAAGAGCACAATGATGATTCGGGACATGACTTTACCCGATTTCTTCTCGTGGGCTGATGTATTACCCGGGCTCGATGCTTTATCGTGACATTTTACAGCCGGAATTGTAGATCTCTTGGCGATCTACAATCTGTTTACGAATCTGCTGTCAAGCACGGCGTAAGTAGCGGCTCTTGGGTGTTCGGAAACCATCCGCACCCTCCATCGGAACAACGCGCCACCTCTCTGTAGACGCGCGTGTAACTGTGGGCTCCGTCGACAGGAATGCACCTTGCTGCAGAGTTCGCAGCCTCCTAGGGCTGAATTAAACTACGTGTACTTGGTGACCTAGTGCTTCCAGAGAGTCTTCGTTCTCGTTATCGTTCTCGTGGTTCTGATGTTCGTGGGCCATGGCTGATGGTAGCGCGTGCTTGAAGTCTCTTGCACCAGATATATGGGTTCTAAATACGCGAATTGATCAATGCGAGGACAACGAGAGAAGATGAAAACGTATATTTCACAGCGACGTGAGTTATTATTTCGTGCGCCCGAATTATCAAAGTGGTATCTAGCCGATATATGCCGAACAATTCATCCATGACGCCCAAAATCGTTGACAACTAGCTAGAAGTTTCCATAGCTTCCAAGTTTTAACTTTTGAAGTATCGAAGTCGAGTAAGCATTCCTTAAGTTCGTCCAGAATTAATTTCGCTAAGTCGTCTTCGAGGTTGTGCGATGGCCTAGTCAGTGGTGCTAACGCGTAGAGTTCTCGTATGTTTTGGTTTCCTTAATTGTGAGACACACGAATCAAAATGCCGGTATGGTGTTCGTCACACGAGTACACTGAATCAGCTTGACCCTGTCGTTTTGAGGAGTGGCTGCGCCATTAGTGTGAGATCAAGGTAAGTATTCGTAGCTTCGAAACGGTGTATCCATGAAGAATGAAGTATGTCTATGTACAAGAATGAAACGAATCATCAACAAGTTCCCAAATTGTCGTGTTCCTGGTATCCACGTTACATCCCTCATCATTTGTAACTTCTCACTTGGAGAAGGTGGCCTTGATCACCTGGATTCTGTTGTTGTTGGTGAAAGACATGGTCAAAGTCTTTCCAGACTCGTCAAGGTAGGGGTGAGCAACGCCAGCGTAGACCAGGCCATTGTCAATAGGCTGAGCCTGGAAGATCTGCACATCGGGAGTCCACGGGCCCTCAGGGCTAGGGGCCGTTCTCAAGAACACAGCGCCGCCGCCAATGCCTGATGCAGAATTAGCCAATCGAAACTCAAACCCCATGTCAATGAGATTACTAACCGAGGTGAACCATGATGTAGCACTGGTAGAACTGGTTCCAGACAACCTGGCCCTGACCAGTGCCCCAAAGAACAGCCGTCTCAGACGTGAAAGTGGTCAAGCGATCCGACTTCCAGCCCTGCTGGCGGCCCCACCAGTACTGGTACTTGGTCAAGTCGAAGGCGTCGCTGGCCTTGACGCGGACCATGTAGACGTAGCTCCCGTCGACCCAGCCGGTCTTGGTCGTCGGGGGACCGCCCCAGGCGTAGATGTACTCGGAGCGAGGGTCGCGGAAGGCCATAATGTCGCCGTACCGCGGGTTGGTGTTCGCCGGCCACCAGAAGCCCTGATCGCCGAAGCGCTTGGTCACGGTTGGAGTGCCGTTGATGACGTCGACCTTGGCGATGCCAGCGCCCACGAGCCCGTTGGAGTTTTGGTTCTAGAAGGGGTGTTACTTTTTGTCTTTCTTTACATGCGATCAATAAGATGGCAACTTACGACAAGATAGAACACCGCGCCGGTTTTGCTGGCAGCGTTCACCTCAACCAAACTGGTCCCGCCAAACCCGGTGTCTTGCTTCTCACCCCAAGAGGCGTTGAAGGGAACAAACTGGTTCTGGCGCCCGTTGCTTCCCAGGTTCAAGTCGTGCACAAGCAGCGGGTTGTTCGTGGTCGCCGACACGGCGTCGCGGACCATGCCGTGGAACCCGGAGGTGTCCTTGGCGGGGTCCGTCACGCCGGCATCGCACCAGAGCGTGTCGCCCCAGACGGCGTAGTACTTGCCGGCGATGGCGCCCGTGAAGCCGAGATCGCGGTGGGAGCAGCTGTTGTCGGCGGTCTGGAAGCCCAGGTAGTCGACCTTGGGGTTGGCGATGGGGTTCGTCCCGACGGGCTGGGTGTTGTCGGGCATCCTGCGCGAGACGGGGTTTGCGTTGGCGAAGTTGCTGCACGTGTCGGTGCCGGCTAGCAGCGCCGCGGCGAGGGGTAGAAGACGTGCCGTGTGGGGACGCATGGCGATCTCGGTTCTGGTCTTGTTGGGGTTGCAACCTCGGCCTGAGGGGTATAACGTGATTGTCGATAAGGAGGGGACGAGAATGGCTTCTCGGTGTGACTCGGTGTGATGATGAAAGAATGGGATGCCGGATTCAATCTGGCTGGTGAAAGATTGTCTGTAGTTGGAATGTAAAAGAGTGAAGTTATCGCAAGAAGGAATGCTGATGATGCGCGAGCGCCTGGTTGAGGGAGAAAGACATGATCAAGAGCGTCGCCCTGCTTCGCTTTATATACTCGATTGCGTAGTGCAAGGTGGCCGTGATGCCATATTGTCAATCTCCCGACTTGATGGCAGGATGTGGGCGATGGATGACAGGGCCAGATGGTGTGGCAGGCCGGGACACCTCACGGACGGGACGGGCTGCAGATCCAGAACGCCGGACGGTGCGCCACGGCGCTGTGGGGCGGCTTCGGGACCGAAGGCGGGCTGAGAGTGAATGAAGGAGCAGGGCCAGAGCTTCCTTGGGCTGGCGAAGGACGGGTGTGGCGTCGTGATTGCGAGACAGAGCTAGCGTGCTGGTAGTTTTGGTGCCTTGGGGGAATTATGTGGCGTCCATGCAATAGTCATCGTTAGGATTGATCCTGTAGTAATGAGTTGCGGAGTTAAATCGTGGTCGATGACGAAGTCGCGATGTTCTGCAATAGCCGGTGAAGACAGGAGTTGAGTTTGCTGCACGTTGGAAGAGGTCGATACTGGGGTACTTGGTGTTGTGATCGATCATCTAGGGCAATTAGAATAACATCATTTTGAGTTGCGAACGTCCCGGATTCTTCTACCTGTCGCGTATTCTTACGAATAAAAATTCATCGAACATGGACAACCCAACATCGGTAGTCTTAAGGTGGATGAACTAACAGCTCCGCGGGTTTTCATCTTGTTTCCCATGGTCAATGATGGAATTCTACTATCTGAACCATAGTTACGCAATAATCGGATTCCTCGTACACTGCATGTGAGCATAACCAACCACCTGCCCCTAACACCGCGGACGCCCGTTCGGGGACCGCAGACCGAACGAACGAACGAACCATGCACCATCCAGGCTCTAGAAAGCCACATGCCTCCCCCCAAGGCGCCTATTGGCCAGCCCCTTGGTATGTTTGCCAAGTCGGGAAGCTCGTTGTGCGGGGCAAAACGGCATCGGCAGTGGGGGCCTCATCTCCAACCGGCGAGCTTCCCCTCATCGCCGTCCACTTGGAATCCCCATCCGGAGTGCACTTCCGCCTTGAGCATCCCGGCCTGCTTGCTTTTCATGGCCAGGAACGCGCTCTTTTTAAAATTCAACGTTATTTAGTACCGCGATCGCCTGTTCAGGTCCTTGTCCACGACGACGGCCACCATCGTCATGTTACGTCCCACGTGCGCCGACCTGGCCCGGCTGTTTGGTACGCCCCTCCGGTGCCTCCGTTGCCATCATCATGATAGGAGCGTGTGCGGAGCATCCGGATTTCTCTTCGAGGGTTCCCGATGCAACCCTGATGGAACATAAAAAAGCACTGTCCCAGACCTCGAGAACTTTGCTGTTCATTCTGATCCCCAGCTGAAGTGTCTGCCTTGGCAATCCCACCCATACTGACCATGGCTCCGATGACCTCGTCCCTGGCCGTTGCGGCCGCCGCCCTCCGTAAGCTCCGGTGCCCTCACCCATCCTTTCCGGCCGAAACCCTAACATCCATGAAGTCCTGCTCCCCCTGACATCCGCCGCCCCCAATGACACCTTCACCCGCAACGGCCTCACCTGGTCCCGCGCCCTCCGCATGAACCAGATCCAGGTCGTCGGCACGCACAACTCGTACCACCGCGAGTCCCCGCTGGAGGAGCGCGACACCCAGAGGGCCATCCTGCCCGATACCCAGAACTACTGGTACTCCCACCCGGCCCTCGACATCCAGGCGCAGTACCAGTCCATCCGCAACTTCGAGCTCGACATCTTTGCCGACCCCGAGGGCGGGCATTATGCTTCCCACCTCATCCGCGAGCTGGCGAACCTGTCCACCACCCCGGACCCGGAGCTGCAGCAGCCCGGCATCAAGGTGCTCCACGTCGCTGACGCCGACTACCACACCACCTGCAAGACCTTTGTGGGATGCTTGCAGGTTATCAAGAAATGGAGCCACGCGCACCCTGACCACGTCCCCATCCCCTTCATGATCGAGTTCAAGACGGCCGAGGAGGCCTACGCCGCCGAGGGTGGCGCTGCGCCGATCCCGTGGAACAATACCGAGCTCCTCCAGGGCCTGGACGACGAGATCCGCAGCGTCTTCGCGGCCGACGAGCTCGTTACGCCCGACGACATCCGCAGAGGTAAACTGACGCTGGAGCAGTCTGTCCTGCAGCACGGCTGGCCCGATCTCGAGAGCGCCCGCGGCCGCGTCCTGTTCCTCATGGACAACGGGCCCGTCCATCCCGTCCGCGACGCCTACACCCTCGGCAAGCCCAACCTGGAGGGCCGCGTCCTGTTCACCAACTCCGCCCCGGGCCAGTCCGACTGCGCGTTCCAGAAGGTGGGTAGTTTCTTTCGTGTGTACGTGTGAAGTTCAACCCGCTGACCCGTTTCTCAGCTAAACGACCCGACTGGAGCCGAGCAGGCGAACATCCAGGCGCAGGTCAAGGCGGGCTACTGGGTCCGCACCCGCGCCGACGTCCCTATCGACACGCTCCTGTCCAACGACACCACCGGCATGCGCGACCAGGCCTTCACCAGCGGCGCGCAGGTTGTGTCTACCGACTTCCAGGCCTACGGCATGAGCTCCCGCTGGGGCGTTGACTACGCTGCCCGTCTCGACAACGGACTGGCCGCGCGTTGCAACCCCGTAACTGCCGGTACGGGATGCCAGGATGCGAAGCTTGAGCCTGCGGAGTACATACACAACTAGACGTGATCAAGTATGACGAGATTGTCCATATTTTGGGATTGTGCATAGTAATGATAATATAATGAGGATAACCGACTCCTGAAACCGGCCACTTTTCCATGTTGTTACCCAGGTAAATGATGAAGGGAATCAATATGTGCGAAGTAGACGTCCATACCGTCAGCCCTCATATAGGAGGATATTGGGACAGCGAATGATGCGCCAGTCATTCAACGTATGAAACAAGAAATCTACACGTATCCCTTGGCCGGCGGTTCCTGTGATCACCTCGCGGCCACGCTTCGCGACACCTGGATCCCATCCCAGTACGCCTTCCAAGACCATTCCCGCAAATACAATCCCCGAGTTTTAAGCCGCCAACGAACTCCAAAATGCAGCATTTACGTCTTTCGGCCGGATACCTGGTGACCTGCCCAAGCAGACAGATCGCGAGCCGAGTTCTGCGTGATGTGTTAGTGTTGTTCTCTTCCCAGCTAGTCGATGTACGACAGAATTACTTACCATGTACAAGCATCCCCACGTTGATCGTGACCGTCCGCCGCGTTGACGCCGGCGTCGGCACCTGGCTGGGCGTAGAAGCACCCAGACCAAACAGGTCCCCGCCGAGTGTCGGGTCCAGACTCATCGGGATTTCCATCGACACTGTCGACGGGACCCCCTGGGCGGTCGTGCCCATGAAATCCAGTGTTGGCGTGCCGGTTGCCTCGAGATTCACGGGCTGGCCCGTCGATTGCGATGGCGTGTTATCGCCAAAGGGGGCCGCCATGTTAAAGTTACTCTCAGCCATCGTCGTTGCAATGTAGTTGTCAACAAGCGGGTTGAAACTCCGCTCGGCGATGGCCTCGTCCGTAAAGTCGGCAGGATTGATCTCGGCCGTGACGAAATCAGCCGCCGGCGGAATGACGACGCCCCTCTGTCGCAGCGACCACTCGACCTCATCCGCATCGTAAAAGTCGCCGTCGAACCCCGGCACAGACATGCGCAGCTTGTGGTCGACCCGCGCGTCGCGAATCTCCTCCGTCTGCGCGTTCCACGGGCCGATGCCGTATATCGAGTCAATCTTTTGCCTCTCAGGCTCCAGCGACCCCTGGTTCCCGACCTGCGTCTGCGTCGTGCGCAACGACTTGTCGTGCCTCGGCAAGTCGCTCGCGTCCATCTCATTGCGCATCTCGTCAAAGAAGGTCCCGCCGCCGCCGAGGTGCAGGAACGGGAACCTCCAGTTGAAGAGTGTCTCGGACTGGTTCACACTGAGCCGGTTAGCCAGCCTCTCGACGATCTTCTCGCGGGGCTCGAACAGCATGCAGAAGCCGAAGACGGAGGCGACGCGGTGCGGCGGCGGGTTGGGCATGCGCATCAGGACGTACGCGCGCTCCAGCGTCGATCGCTGCAGCCGCCGCCCGAACGTCCGCTCCTGGTATGCGTACGAGCTCGGCGCCGAGAGTAGAGAGTAAGGAGACTCGGAGAAGGAGAGGGGTTGGCCCGACGAGTCCAGGAGGCCCGCCGTGTCGAGGCCGCTACCCTCGAGGGAAATACCGAATGGGAAGCTTGCATTGTCCGGCGTCGGCTCCGTCACGATCTCGTAGCCCAGCGGTGCCTGGGAGGCGATGGTGCGGGCTTCGAGGGCTTGGCTGTTGTGTGCCCAGGAGGTTGTGTGGACGGCGGTTAGAGCGTGAGAATGGTGATGAGGATGATGGGCCATGGAGGTGTGGTCAACCATGTATCCCCCGTAGAGGACTTGGTCAGGCTGGGTCTCTGGCTGGGCCCTCTCTGGAGAAGGCGACTTTTCGTTGGGCTTGTCGGGGTTGCTGTTCGGGCTTGACCTGTGTCCTTCGGACTCATGGTCTGGAGCGGTAGCCATGTCGACGTCTTTCCCGCCGTCCTCGCTGGTTCTCCGTGCCAAAGAATAGAACTTTTCAGTCGTTGCCTGGAGCTGCTTGCCGAACTCGGGTGCGGTGTCCAGCATGCCCTTGCCGACGGCGAAGTCATACAGCTTCATGAAGGCCTTGCTCATCTCCTCGTTGTTGCTCCTGAGCTGGTCTACCTTCTTTTCCAGGGTCTGGATTGCCGTTTCCTTGCGATTCCGGTAAGCCCTTTGGGCCAGACGGATCTGGGTGCGACGCCGCTAGGTGAGGGTTAGACCATGACATCCAGATGAATGCGACGCATGAACTCGGGGAAACTCATTCATAATCCAGTAAAAACAGCACATTTCGTCACGCAGCAGCACCATACTTACATCCTTTGCTGTTTCGTCATTGGTATCAAGTCTCGGTCTACCTCGCGACCGCTTCTTCTCCTCCTCCTCCTGCTCGCAAGTGTCGACAGCCTGCGTCTTGGTCCGCTTCCTTGACTTGCCGGACTCCTCTCCGGCTACCCTCGCCCTCCCAGCCGGGGGCAAACTCCGCGGTGCGTGGAACCCCGGCACGCCATCGTCGAAGGACTCGGCATTGAGTATTGACAATTGCGGGTTCTGCATGAATGATATCGGATAGCCGCCTGGGAACTGCAGAACGCCGTTTTGGCGGTGGTGGTGATGATGAAGATGATGATGATGGGGGTGAGTGTGAGGATGGAAGAAGTCGCTGTCGTCGCCGGCGTGGATGAACGGAGCGGCGGCGGGTCCTGCAGGGCCCGGCGCTGGGAAACCAACAAAGGGCGGCGGCTGGGGCTGAGGGATGTGTGTGTGTGCAGTCACTGAGCCCTGGAGCTGGATCGGGACTAGATCGCTGGCGTTAGGGGTGAAGTTGGGGTCGGGGGGCAGGTCGAAGCTGCTTGCAGTCGCCTGGTACTGGGCCTGGAGCAGTCTAGGGTCGTGGGGATGGCGGAGGAAGGAAGATGAGTCCGAGGTCGAGGAGGTGAGCGACGCTGACTGACGGGACTCAGGGGGCGATGTATATGAGAAGTGTTGGTGGTGGTGTTGTAGTTGTTGCTGTGGTGGGTTTTGGTGGGAATGGTTTTGATGCTGAGGCTGGATGTACGGCTGGGTATCGTAAAAGATTACCGTTGTCGCTTCTTGCCGACCGTTGGGCTGACTCTCTTGGGGGTGTTGTTGTTGTTGCTGCTGCTGCCAGCGAGATTGTGGATGATGATCATGGGTGATGGGCGAGTGATGGTGGTGTTGGTGTTGGTGTTGAGAGTGAGGATTTGGGGAAGATGGATGAATAATAACCGCGCCGCTTTCTTCTTGGATGTTATTATTACCAGGCGGCGGCGCTAGACCCGACAACTCCTCATAAACGGTGCTACTACTGTCGCCAGAGTGGCCTTGTTGGTGCTGATTAATTTGGCTGCGGCGCTGCGCCGAAAGCTGCTGAGAATGCCGGCGACTGAGGGTGAAATGTCCACCTCTTGGTCCAGCAGCTGGTGAAGGCCCGTTGTTGAAATGGGTCCTCCCACAGGAGGGAAGACGAGGAGGAGGCTCGTCCAAATCATCGGCCGCCGGCTCGGTGGTCTGCGCATCCAAGGAGCTGGAACGGAGAGGATTACTCATCTCTGCCTGACGGTACAGCGGGTGCGCCAGCAACGGATGGGGGGGATGCGAGGGATCGATCTAACAAAGTTTAAAAGAAAATGCCGACCAACACACCTAATCTCGGAGCCTGTCCGTGTTGCGTGCGACGTCGGTGGGCGAGACAGGTGATGCTGTTAAGGTCTGATAACCCAGTCATCCTGTCGCGCCGCTGGAGCTGTTGGAGGCGGAGAGCTGCCCGCCAATGCATACAGCACGACGCCCTGCAGACGGTAGCTGGCGATTCGTGTAGTTGCGAACGGGATTGGCTGATACGACTTAAAGGGTGAATAGGACCATTAAGATGGAGTGAATCTGTAATTAAGTCTCGTTCTGTGACGGTTAACTGAAACTAACACGAGATATTGGGAGTGAAAGTTGAGGGTAGAGTAGAGTCTGTGGAGCTCTCTCTGCTTGGCCCATGAAGGACAGGCGGCAGACGGGCTTCTTTTTCAATCCGGCCCATCAGTCATGGATGAGACAACGCCTCAACCCTCATGACAATAACTTCTCGAGTGGGTGTCTGGGGAATGGTCGTACATGGTTTATCGACGGCGCCCCGGGACCGGCTTTTTTCTGTAAAATCTGACGAAATGGGCTCGTGGAAAAAGGAACCGGTATGCACAGAGTCGCACTGCGGCACACACTGGTGTGGATGAAGATTGCCATCATCCTAATAATCCACCCCTCGTCGTCCCCAATCCCAAGCAGTGGGTGACAAGGTTGGACAAGGGCGGCGGCGTCTGCTGTGGCCCAGCCCAGCCTCGTGGGTGAGGCAAGTCGAGTCCGTCACAATGCCATTGGGAAGCCCGGGGGTGCTTTTCTCACAAAGAGACAATAGGAGAAGCTACCGAGCAGGGAATGACACGGCCCAGCAGTGAGGCATTGGTTCGCGGAGCCGGGTTCTGGAGGCTGTCACGAGCAGGTTGACGAGCCTCGTTTTCTTCGTAGACCCCGACGAGGCAGGGTTATCGCATGGGATCGGCAGTTTGCAGCTCTCCCCCGAGAACATGGCCCACGTCGGAGGTGAGGGTGCATTCGGCTGGCTTGATGATGTTCAAGCCCAGGGTGCTGCAAGTTGGCTGCGAGTGCATCATCACCATGGTATTAGCCACCTTGCTCAACATCCTTCTTCGCCTTAAGGACCCGGTCGGCTGGTCTAGTGTGTGCGCATGCAAGTGACGAGAACCCGTACCCAGCTGCTCGAGACCTCTGTTGGATCGGGGAGCAGCGGAACAGGATCAGTCCGAGATTTAATTGCAGCGATGCCGACCTGGGAGAATGTCACCGGCCTGGCCAGCCTCACTTTGGGGGTCGCGGTTTTGCCTCTAGCAGCAAAGATCGCCGAGAACACACGCCAGAATCCCACCCGGAGATTTATATCCCTTGGAAGGCTTCCAGTTCCCAAAAAGCAAAGCTGAGAAACTTATGCATCCTGCTTACGCTCTTGAGACGACTCTGAAGAACAGTGCAAAAATGACAAAAAATACCCCTGCATGACGTTTCGGCCAGAGGCCCGCGGCGGCCGGGACGTGACGGTGTTTCCAGCCCCGGAGGATGGGGGAGCAGCCAGGCAGCGCTCGCATGCACCCCGGCCGGTGCTGGCGAAGAGAGAGAAACACCAACACCACTCCAGCATGCATGGGCATGGCGCGCACGCGGTGGCGACATCCGGCCTCGGGATTGATTGGACAATCTTGCATTGCGACAGCCTCATGATCTAGACCCGGTGCAGGGTCTTTGTTGGATCGTCCAAGCAATTGTCTCCAACGAACGGTCCCAGCAGCGCGGCCCCGGAAAGTGTCTTGCTTCATCAGCCATTTATCTCCGGCTCGTCATCTTGAGCACCAGCGACTGAGACGATGGAGCTGAGTGGCCGGCCCGGTGCATGTTTCCGTAGATAAATCTCAGCTTGTTGTCGCAATTGATGAAGAGCGGAATTGCACCAAGACAACAGAGAAGACGACAATTTCGCAGACCAATATTCGCTAACACCCCCCACGTCTTGTTGGAGCTGGAGTCCGGGCCCCTTGGACCCCTTCTTTTCGCTGTAAGCCCGGTGCTTTCATCATTGTGACCACCGAACCGGGGTGTCCCCGCGGGTCCGATCTGGATTCTGTCAAACGGCAGCCAGATCGTGTCACTCCTCTAGCCCCGGGTCGTACGACGAGATCCCAGCCGCCCGCCTCACCTCCCTCGGGAACCCGTCGATCTTAGCCCGAATCGCACTCATCACCGCCGTCTCAGGGGCGAATTCTTGGAGGCGCTCTCCAGGCTCTTGCTTGGACTTCGCGTCGCGTCCCAGGGCAACGGTAGCAACCGTTGGATCAGCGTGGTCTCGCTCCTCGAGAGTCGCGATTGTTCCATGATTCTTCGGGGTTTACAACAAGGTGGTCTCGTATCAAGACGGGCTGTCATAAATGATGTCAGGGAAGCTGGTCCTCTCAGTTGTTAATCACGGTCTTCGCCATGTTTGACATTGACACAGCGGGCCATGGACTTCTTGCGCATATCATCTCGGCGATAATTGTCATGTTCTCCTGCAGAGTTGGTCACATGCATGCACAGGGGCGCGTCATTTTGTCGGCGCATTGTGGCTAGATCACCAGAGTACTGCAGACTAACATTGATCTGGCCATTGAGGAGCCATCTCGCGATGCTACTCAATGTTTTATGTCCGATGTCGCCGGTGTTCGATGAACCTGGCCTCCACTGTTGTAGTCGTCGAGGCCTACACAGGTAACACGAATTTCCCACGAGACTCTCAGCTACACAGGATTACATCCGCAGATTCAGTATAAAGTGGGCGATCAACTATCCAATACTGGCCCAATACTGGTCCAAATACTGGATATGTAACTGGCTACAGAGACATGAGAAAGAGGAGGAAAACCAAGAATAGGTTGGTCAGAAACTCCGCGCATCTTTGCGCTTGATTTACAGTAATTAGTAGAACCATAGCCCTGCGTCACTTAAGCAACGATTCCCCCCATTCAGGATGGCCAAGATGAGATGAGTTCCATGTAAAGAAGGGATGGACTGGCTGTGTCCGCATGTAATACAGGGGCAACTCACAATCGGCGCAGCCCTCGTCCAACCGAAACCGCCGGCAAGCAACCAAAATCAGCTCCTGTAAGGAGAACGGCGGGGAAACTGGGGCCTGCTACCGGCCTTAATTCAGCCCCCAAAGGCCGCACAGGCGGCAGGAAAGGGGGCCACATTCGGTACGGTGCGCCGGGACTCACCACCCCGACCACCAACGGGTTCCTTCGTAGGTCGTTCAAGCTGGCCGGGCCATCCTTGCCACCGAGCTGACACCCCTCATTGTCCCACTGCACTGCGCTCAACAATATCGAGAATCGTCTTTTGACGAGGCAACTCCAATCTGGGCGGACAAGCATGGGAGTACGTCGATTCTAGGCGCGACGTAGCTTCGGCACACTCCTCAGCGACTCGGACGTGGTCGAGGTCCAAAGTGCAGAAACCCGGGCGCAAACATGGCCGACCGCAATCTCGAAGAGGGTTGGACGACGGTCCACAGACAGTTCCAGGGTCACCCCGAACGACTGCCGCCCGCCCAGCGCGAGCTCCACGAGAGAACCCAGATTAAGGAATGGGAATCATCGGACGGTCACTGGAGTGGCATGTAAGTTCAACCTCACCTGCCCTCGACCATCCCCAGTCAGCTCCCTTTCCCCACCATGAAGGCTGACATGCTTGCGGGACAGAGGAAAGCACCCTGCCGACTTCACCGAATCGAAAAAGCTACATCACAAGATCACCGTGCCTCAGGACAATAGTCTAGGTTGGGGTACATACGGTCGCGTCGAAAAGGTCACCCATCGAACGGTCTGTCTGGCGCG
Organism: Colletotrichum sp. SAR11_59; assembly: GCA_025328345.1. Taxonomy (NCBI): domain Eukaryota; kingdom Fungi; phylum Ascomycota; class Sordariomycetes; order Glomerellales; family Glomerellaceae; genus Colletotrichum; species Colletotrichum sp. SAR11_59. Next base: position 60,541 of record JAKMXC010000283.1, read on the forward strand.
AAAATGGATTCAGCCGAGGCGCGGTCGCACGATAGAGATCCTCCGCGAGGAGGCCCATGTCATGGAAAGGCTGGACCACGACCACATTGTCAAGCTGATTGGCACCTATACGTTTAGACAACGGGAGCTATATCTCCTGATATGGCCAGTGGCCGTCTGCAACTTGGACGAATTACTTACAGACCTCGACGATTTGAGGAGCGGCCAAGGCGATCGCGAGGACATCACCAAGAGACTCATGGCGCTGGGCCTTACCGATTTAAGCGCTATCCAGGGCAGCGCCGGCGATGCCGCCAACCCGGGCTCAAAGGGCAAATGTCCTCTGAAGTTCCTCCAGCGCATCATGGGCTGCATCGGCCAAGCTGTAACCTACTGCCATCATTCCAACATTCGCCATCTCGATCTCAAGCCTACGAACATCCTGCTAAATCCTGAGAGAGTCTACTTGGCCGACTTTGGTATCGCTCGGGACGTAAACGACCAGGAAAAGACTACGACAATCGGCCATCAGGGGACACCAAAATGGCGGGCCCCTGAGATTTATGACTTGAAGGACTGGTCTATGAAGTCTGCCGATATCTACTCCTTGGGTCTCATCTACCTGAATATTGCCACAGCAGTATACCACGGCGACTTATCAGCCTTCTATACTGTGCTGGAGGACCTCGTCCCTCGCTCTCGTGCCGAAAAGCTGGACAGGTTTCAACAGCAACTGGTTCTCCACGCACTGGCGACGCAGCAATTCCATGAGAATACATCCCCAACTGTCTCTCCACGACACGTCCTGGGCTTAACCCAGAGAATGCTCTTTCTTGAACCAGGAAGCCGGCCTCGGGCAGATCAGGTGGATCATGAACTCGTCGACCTTGGTGGTATCGATCAGGTCTACCATAGCCCGTGCTGCAGAAAGAGCACGAGATATCTATCAAAGCGAATCGACAATAAACTATCCGCGACCCACCGTGAGAACGTCAGTCTCAAGGCTGAAGTTGAGCGCCTCAAGAAGGAAAACGCGGGGTTGGTTGGCATGGACGAGACTTATAACATGCGTTTGGTGAACCAAGAGAGGTCGCACGCCAAGCACATTGAAAACCTGACCAAAAGCTTGACGAAGCAGCTAGAAGAAGAGAGAGAAAAACGCAAGAAAGTGGAAGGAAAGATGGCGCAGGCACAGATGGATATACAGGCAAGAAGACACAGTCGGTCTGGCTTGCCACGAGCTGAAGCTACGCAGCAGACTCGCTTAACCAATACCCCTGAAGTCGGCAGTGGTCTTGGAATTCGCATGAGGCCACAGACGCATCCCATGCCTCAAAGCGCTGTTCGACCACCTCCGATTCCAGTATCAACACCCTCTGCAGCTCCGTCCCGCCCTGCGATCGCGACACGAATCCCCTCTGAACAAGCGAAAGCCTGGGTTATTCGGAACGCGGCCGTAATGTCAAGCGGCATCCCAACTTCGGCCACTGCTCGTGCAACGGATTCCCCGTCTCCGAACCCGCACACACCACCAACATCGGCGTTGCCATCCCGCAGCTCAGCCTCTCGTCTTCCCATTCTCGCAAAGACCCCGGCAACTCCACGCACGAGCACGCCGACTCTTGCTCGCGATCCAAGCTTGACTGACAGCACGCAAGCCAGCATGTCTTCTTCAATCTTCTCACGCCGCAGCTTTGACACGACGACTGAAGCAGCGCCGACCCCGCCAGCCGCCAGTCCAGTGATCAAGAAGGACACTTTCGATATGACTGTTCGGGAGGTTCCAAAGGCGTCCGTGGACGAGGCACCGAGTCCGGTGTTGTCCATTCCGCCATCCTTCTCTTCGGTCTTGTCGTCTCCGCGCACGGCTACTATCGACCTGGCATCCGTCGCGGACAGCGAGATTTCGCAGGAAGGGTTGACTGCCATTAATGTACCTTCTTTGCAGTCGTCCAAGAGCTGGGCAGCCGTTGCTGGCCAAGGGAAGGGGTTGGCCAGGATTGTCATAAGCTCACCGTCGAAGGCAACTCAGTCGGTGGCTCCGGCTGCGCCTGCTTCTGCTGGACGCGGGAGGACCAGAGACCGGACGACACCTAGCTCTGGCATGTAGTAGACACACGAGGTTATGATTTATGATTGAATATGAAGCAAAAGCCGGTGGAGATAATTTCCAACATAGTGTGTTCATTGTTATGACATGATGAATGAACAGCTCCGGGCTTGATCGAGACATGGCTCAAAGGCTCTTGGCTTTGGTGGTATCATTGAATAAGATGGGAATTTACATAAACGCGTTACTATGCTTCCTCCTTGGAAGGTTTGACCGGACCAGGCTCCAAGCCCCCAAGACTCCCTTTCCATCTGTCCACTCTCTTCTTCTTGAACCTTTTCAACTTCGTCTCCTTTCTCAACTTTCGATGCTTCATGTACGGCCGAAGCTTCTCAATCACAGTCGGCACAATCCTCACCCCATGCCTCCTCGCCTCCTCCACTTCCTGGGCCAGCAGCTCCTCCTCCCCTTTGACAGCCTCAATCAGCGCCTTCGCCTTGGCCAATTCGTTCTGCCGTTGTCTGTCAATTTGCCCAATCATATGGTAGTACGAATCCTGCACCGATTGGTAGTAAGTCGACGTCGACGCGCTGTGGCCCCCGCGACTATGCTGCCCCGCGGCCCTCAACTGCTCGTCCACCAAGCTATCCCACTCGTCCTCCTCCCGCGCCGCCGCATAGTCGCACTCGGTCATCTCGATGCTGGCCTCATTGATCCGTGCCTTGCGCCACGTCTTGCGGCGCAGGATGTCGCTGACCACGCGCGGCTGCGGCCGCTTGTGGCGGAGGAACGTGTGCCCCTGCGCCGTGACGATGACTTGCGGGATCTTCCTCCGTCCCTCGAAGCTGTCGCGCGGCCGCGGGAACAGACGGGAGACGTACTCGGGCTCCTCTCCGTCCGCCGAGATCCTCTGGAGGACGGGTTTCGAGGGCGGGGTTGCCGGGCCGCGGGGTTTTCTTCCGGGCCGCTTCTTCGCTTCTGCGCGGGCGATGTGCTCGTTCTTTTGGCGGAGGTAGGTGATTATCTCGGCTTGTTCTCTCGACTCGGGGATTCGTGCGTTTTTGAAAAAGGTAAGAAACTGTCCGCGGGACACCACCTATTAGCTTCTTGCGCCGGTTTTCGAGGGAGAATTCAAGATATCGGAACGCGCACCTTGTATCCCGCCGACAGCGCAGCAAAGATCAGCCGCGGGCTCACGTCCGCCTTGTTGCGCTGGAAGCCCCTCCTGATGAGATCCGGCACGGGGTTCTTTCCCTTCCTGCAGACATCTTGGGGGAGCGTCACCTCGCGGCCTTCCCGAAGGAGGGCGCGGAACAGGGCTACCACAGCAATTCGGTGCCTCGAGCTGCGGGCGGCTATGAACTGCTGTTTGGGCATCGTCGTCCAGTCGAGTGTCGCATCCTGAAATTTTGGGCGAGTGGGAGCTCGGGGGGATCGAAGCTCCGTCGTGATCGGCGCTTGGGCCTCTTATCTTATCAGCTTACCTTATCTTATCGGTGACCTTCTGACGCCATACGGAGATACTAGGGACTCTCGTAACACACCTCAAGTAACTATTTTCTACATTGAGAGACCTACGGCTTCGTAGGTTTTCCGTCAAAACTACTCATCGGGTCCTCTTTACAGTGCTCCCGGGCATGTGGCCTCGAGACTCGGTCCGTAGTCTGCGTCAGACAGCTGATCGACCGTAAGCCGGCACACGCATCAATTTGCCTGCAATAATGGAGATGAATCAAATTAGTTTCCTTTGTGAGAATGAGCTGACGTTTCCTTGAAAGGGGGTGAATCAGTGTGGGCTAAGATAGCCCACATGTTCCGGGTCAGACAATTCCAAGGGACCGACGATCGGAATGGTGTCGAAACAATACCCAGACATCCTATGGAATGTTCCAAGGTGATGAGTTAACGAATGAGACACGATAAAAACATCGGTAAAAATGTTGATAAGTAAAGCTGAGTATAAACATGGCAGAAAATAATTTCCTCCGCTCAACGATTTTGGCTCTATCGTTGCCCTCATCGTCGCTCCTCTTGTACGTACAAGTCCTCAAGGACAATCATTCAACCAACCTCTTGAGACGCCATGAATATCCCAAAGACTACATTGGCCTTCCTTTGGAGTTCGGGAAGCCTGCTCTTGGCCTCCGGGCTGACGCAATACCCTGCAGAGGCACCCTTCAGATTCATCAGCTGCGTGGCCCTAAGCGACACCGACCTTGGGAGTATCTTTTACCCAAAAGCAGCCGGTATCAGCCCTCAAGCGTGCCAGCAACAATGTGCATTGAGCGACTCTCACTTCGCAGCTTTGGGGAGCGGCGTGGATTGCTACTGTTCTCACGGCACCACTGGGCACGAGATGTATCCGGCGCTTGCTCCCGGTGCCAATGACAGCTTCAGTCTCTGCAACACGCCATGCCAGAACTTCCCAGACTATGCATGTGGCGGCACAGATGGAACAAGGAAAATTTACAACATCTTCGGTGTTTGTAACGCGGCCTCTCCAGTCCCTCCGGCACCGACGACGACATCAACAACAACTTCGAGCACCCAAACCTCCAGCAGCACGGCTACGTCCAGTTCCTCTACGATCGATACAGCATCTAGCTCATCTTCCACCAGTCCTTCCAGTTCCGAAACAACTACCGTAGCTGCCTCCACAACATCATCTGCAACGTCATCTACACTACCGTCTACGACATCATCAACAACATCATCAACAATACCGTCTTCGGCTTCCTCAATAACATCATCTGTACCATCATCTGGGTCGTCATCTTCTACAACATCATCCACAGCATCAACCGCAGCATCATCCACTGTTTCGTTGAGTGGAACCTCCACGGTAACAGACAGCGGTTCGACAACAACTCCTTCTGCGTCAGGGACCCCAGGCACTTCCAGCTCTTCAAGTGTTTCGGTTTCTGCAGTCTTCACTACCAATACACTTCCTTCCAGTTCCCAGAGTTCTGCGATCACGACGACTTCACAGTCGACATCAATCTCTACTGTTTCACCGTCCGCTAGTATCTCAGCTTCAATCTCGCCATCTTCAAGCCCTATCACTCAGTCTGGGAGTCAGTCCATCGTTGCCAGCTCTTCATTGAGCCAAACCAGAAGCACAAGTACATCTACAGGGTTCCCTACCATATCTCCGCCATTTTTAATGACAAATTCTTCTTCCACTATATCTCCCACCAGCCTGATTCCACCACCTTCGAGTTCTTCCGCCAGCTCAAGCGGCACCTTCAACCCGCCTTCATCAGGCGGATCTTCATCGGGAACAGCGAGTTCACTTGCAAACTCGCTTATTGGCACCACTTCAATACCTCAATTAGGCCCCTCTAGCTCATTTTCTGGCACTTCGCAAACTCCAGTGTCACCTTCAGGGTCTCAATCGATATCCTCACCAGAAATACCAGGATCGTCGTCTTCTGCCTTAAGTTCAATCGCAACATCTAGCCTGTTCCCGACAGCATCTGGGAGCCCATCCTCCAATGTTCCGGTAGCATCGTCTGGGTCGAGTCAGGGTACACCGACTGTTACACCAGGTTCTACTGCGACGTTTACCACCGGCTCACCTCTTGCATCCACTAGCAGCTCGCAGATTCTGATCAACGTTCCCATTGTTTTCACCATTATTCCTCCTCCAGCAACATCGAGCGCTGCTTGAAAGACCGCAGGGCAGTGCGCTATGCCGAGTCTGTATCCACAAATTTACAGGAAACTTCCAAAATCAACCTTGGTCAGAATAAAATTTTCAATCAGAGTTACTTGACAGTGTGAATCAAAAGTCAACGTGTTTGACAGTAGAAATCATGACCCATCCATTCAAGAGGAACGTGGAACCCGACATCACTGCAGTATTCTACAGCTGACAGAGTGTTGTGTTAGTATAGGTATTAGTGATGCCTTTTGACTAGTTAATATGAGGGGTTATAAAATATAGGTGAAAATGTATTATATATTGAAGTTATAGATGTAGTAGTAAGGGTAGTAATATAGCGTTAAGAACTAGAGAGATCTCTACTCTCTTATTAGCTAGATTCTACTATATCTATATTAAGTAGTAAATATAGTATTATTCTAATATTAATAGTCTTTTCTTTTTGCTATATACTATATACTACGTAAAACGCCTAAAAACGCTATATATACTATAATAATATAATTACTATACTTTTTACGTAAAGTATATAACTTATTATATTTCCCTTCTATTTTATATATTACTAGCTAATATATAACGTAGTAATTAGGCTTCTAGTATTAGGTTTTTATCTCTAATACTATTTTTTTATTATATATTACTCTTAATTAACCTATCCTTCTATATATATATATACTTTATTAGTATTAATAAAGCTTTCTAATGCTTTATTTAAGGTACTTTTTATAAAAGTATTAGTAAAGTTATTATTACTATTAATTTAGTATATTTCTTCTACTTCTTATTATTTATATAACTTTTAGATTATTATGATATTAATTATTAGGCGTTTCTCTTTTATAGTGCTAAGCTTAATAAAGTACTTATAAAGTAAGTAGGAGTCTATATAGATAATAGTTAGGATTATTAGTGGAAGGGGGCAGAGATCTTAGAATTTTTAGCAATTTTAACTTAAAGATAAAAGGGTTAGATAGGCGTTTTCATAAGCGTTAGGCGTTATCATAGGAGGAAATAGCTTATATAAGTAGATAGAGGCCTAGTTAGCTTATAATAAAAAAGACTAAGTAGATAAGTAAGAAATATACTTATTTTTATATTTTTTTTATTCTTCTTAATAACTTTAGTAACTATCCTTCTAGAAGAGCTTTTAGGATTCTTTAGCCTAGTCTATAGGAAAAATTTATTAATCCTCACCTTTTAAAAATTAACTAAAAATAAGCGTTTTTAGGCTTCTCTAACCTTAGTTAGCCCTACTTTTATTTTCCTTTTTAATCCTTACTATACTTCTTTAATTATTTAAAGCGAAAATAAGGGAGAATACTATAAGGGTAATACTACTAAACTTCTTCTTAGTAGCCTATTTTCTCCTAAGAGATTATATAATTTAAGATATAAAAAGAGTAGAAAATATAGATAAAGTATAAGTTAGTTAGATTTATATTTATATTTTTACTTTTATATCTCTTATAGTTAACTAGAAAATTATAGTATAAGTATTTAAGTATTTTTAAGGGGTTTTCCGCTTAAAGTAGAGTACTTAGTATAACTAATAAGTTTTCTCCCTTACTTTATTATAAAATTAGTAACTAGTATAAGGGAGTAAACTAGATCGCTATAGAGGATTCCCTTTATAGTTATTCTATACTACCCTATTAAGCTAAAATAAGAAAAGCTTAGAAGAAAAAGTAATTTAAGTATTATTATATTAGAAGAAAATTTAGCTAATACTTTTTTAACCTCTATTTTCCTAAAGTAAAGAGTAATAGCTTAAGTACTTAAAATTAAAGATTAACTAAACCTATAGAAGTCTAAAAAACCTTAAGAAGAAGAGTATCTAATTAAGTAGAAGAGAGTAAGTAAGGTTCTATATAAGTTTAGTTAATCCCCCTTATTAGCTTACTATCTACTTATTTAAAATTATTATATACTACTTTATTATAAGCTACTATAATAATAACCTAAGAGTAATTAAAATAAAGTAAACTTATTTCACCTTTACTTCTAAAGCTAAAGTTATAAAAGTAATAGAATTTATTTTACCCCTCTTATAAACCTTAAAAAGGATAAAACTAATTAATCTATTCTAAGAAACTTCTCCTTATTTAGTTTTATTAGAAGGTTTCTAATAATATATTAACTAGTAAGAGGAAACACTAAAAAACCTAAAAACTTAGAATCTAAGTTATACCTATACGTAGAAATATTAAGATCTAGCTTTTTTAAATTATAAATTACTATAAGTATAAAAGTATAAAAAACTAAAAAGGAAAAATATTATAACTATACTAACTTTTTGAAAATAAGAGAAGGGAACGTTTTCTAAGTTTAATTAAAAACGTTTCTCCCTTCTAAGAATAATTTTATACTAACTCTATAGAAAGGAAGATATATATATCTCTTTTATTACTCCTCCTCTATATTCTTAAGTAGTAAATAAGTAGCTAAAGTAAAATACTCCTTTTAAGGTCTATAGTTAATACTATAGTGTTTTTATAGACTTTATTAAATCTTAAACTTAACCTATAAAAGAAGAGAATTATAAAGTAAAGCTATAGAAGATACTACTAATAATAGCTAGACTTCCCCTATAAAAAGAAGAAAAAGAAACCTAAAGTATAAAATAACTTCACTATTAGGATAATAGAAAAGAGGAAAGATAATAAATATATATATACTTTTTAGATAAGAGAGAAGGATAAAAATAGAAATAATAGTAAGAATATCCCTTTCTTTCTTTATCTCTCCCTTTACCTTCTATTATTCTTCTAGACCTATATTATAAGAATTCCTCTATTACTCCTTCTATTAATAAATTATTAGCTTTATTTAAGTTTTATATAATCTTTTTACTTTAGCTTTCTTTAAGAAAGCTTTTTTCTATTTCTTCTTCTATTAATTCACCTATATCTTCTTTAGAATAGTATTATTAAACTCTAAAGCTCTAAAGATTTTAACTCTAGCTTAAGATAAATAACTTAGACTAGAAATAATAAATAATAAAGCTAACTTAATTACTAGTAATACTTTAATAAGTCTTTTTATAGGTCTTTCCTTTTACTAACCTTAATAAGAGAGACCCCCCTTAATTTTAAATTTAGATTAAAGTTCTAAAGTAATTATAGAAGTTAAAATCTTTAAAGTAATAGCTTCTAAAAGTAGTACCTCTAGTGTAAATATAACGCTTAGAGAGAATTCTTTAAAAGATAAAGTAGTATAAAGCTATTTAAACTCTACTAAATCTTATTAAAGAGCCTCTAAAACGTATAGCTTAAGACTCTAAGAGTTTAAAATACTATAACTTAGAATAACTAGAGCATTATTCTTTACTAAAAATAACATTTTAAACTTTCTCAAAAGCTATAAAGCTATAGTAGAAGTAGTAAAGATAATAGATATTTTAAAAGTATTAAGTATTATTTTCTATATAAATATACCTTTCTAAGCTAATAATTAAATAAAACTTAATAAGAAAACTTAGTTATAAGCAAAAATTTACCTTATTTAGTGCTATAAAGCTATAGATAAAGATTACTAAGAACTTCTAGATAACTAGATTAATTAGATTATTTCTATAACTCTAATAATAGATAATCTAGACTATAAAGCAGCTATATAGTTTCTATAAAAGATTAATAATATCTAAACTAAAGCTATAAAATATAACCTTAATATTATAACTAGCCCTCAAATTATTTAAGTAACTATATTAAGATTTAATTAGTTAGCCTTAAATAGAATAGCTCTACTTATAAAGATTAGCATTTATAAGTTATTCAAAAAGGGAGACTTTAATAAATTTAAGGTTAACTTAATAAATTAGCTTAGCTCTAAAGCTATATAGAGGTAAACCCTCTAGATTACTACCCCTACCTATACTTTATTCCTTATACCCCTAAAAGTACTAAGAAGGGAAGCTCCCCCCCCTCTATAAGCTAAGAGAAGTAAAGTTAAGCCTAACTAAAGCGTTAAGAGCCTCTAGAGCTAACTTTTAAACTAATAACTCTCTAACTTAGTAAAAATAATAGATAACTAGAAAATCTCTACTAAAAGGATTACTTATTCTTCCCTAGCTATAAAAAACTACTATTTAGCTTCAGTCTATTCTATTAAAGTTAATAAAGAAAATCCTAAACCTTTCTCTTATAACCTATATAGTTAGTACTAATATATAAACTATATAGATTATAACTTTAAAGAAGGTTATTATCTTTAAAAAATAGCTAATAAAAAAAGTAGCTTAATCTAATACTTCTAAAGATATTATTCTTATAGACTATAAAATAATAAGTTTTATATCCCTTAGATAATTATTACCTTATTATAATAAGATAGTAAGCTTAACTAAGAAGCTATTATTACTTACTTTAAGAATTAGGATAGCTATAAAGCTATAAAAGCCTAAGCTACTAAGATTCTTAAGTAGAATATTAGCTAACCTTAGTCTATACTTATTAGAGTCCTATAGGATTATAATAACTTTAACTTAATTAAAGTTTCCTATAAGTTTATAGAAGAAAGAAGTATTATATTAGATAATAAGGTATCTAGTTAAACCTCTACTTTTTAAATTTTAGCTATTAGTAAATAGGAATATAAAGAATTAGTCTAATTTTCTTACCTATATAACCTAGTATAACCTAATAGTTTAACTAAAGATAATTTACTTAATTTTATAGTATCTAAGCTTATAATTACTTAGTTAAAAACATATAGGGCTAACCTATTCCTATAGAAAAAGCTAAAGCTACTAAATCCTAGAAAAATTAAGAAAAAAACCTTAAAATCTCCTTCTAAAAAGGTCTATTTTACTATATAAAATATTAAAGATACTCTACCTATTTTAAAAAAACCTTCTTCTTTATAATCTCACTCTAAGAGTTATTTAGATTTATTAGAAAAGCTAGTTATAGAGAAGGATTTACCTCTTAACTAGGAAAAGTAAGAAGAAAACTTAGACGTTAAAATAGGGGAAGAGAGCTTTCCTAAATAAGTTTTTACTCTTATTAATACTCTAAAACTAGAAAGAACTACTAGGATAGAAAGAGAAGTAACGCTTAGTAAAGTTATTAAGATCCCTCCTCTAAAACCTATCCTAAAGCTATCTCTTCTAAAAAGCAACTTCTAACTAGCTACGTTCCTTAATAGTAAAAATTAGAAATCTATTAAAAATAAAGAACTTATTAATAAATTTATCTTATATAAACTTTATAGCTTAGTTAGTTTTCTAATTAAAAAAGTCTATAAGATTTAGCTAGAATATAGAGAAGAGTTTATTAGAAGGATATATACTTTTATAGACGATTTAGAAAGAGTTATCTATATACTTATTCCTACTAACTTTATAGATTTCGCTAAAACCTTAAAGGAAAGAACTTAATAGACTAACTAAGTTTCTAAATATAATAAAATTATTTAAACCTAAGACTATCTAAAGATCTTTTTAGTTAAAGCTATTATCCTTATAACTATAAACTAAATAGCTCCTATAATTATTATACTATAACTTATTTTAA